>JAJLUL010000023.1:138274-182134 GCA_030564325.1 Blastobotrys capitulatus
TTTTTTTTAAAAAAAAAAAAAAAAAAAAAAAAAGTGGTCGTTTTTTCAATATTATAAAAAATATATAAAAGAAAAATACTTTTGTATGAATTCTACGTACTTACTAGTTCAACTGTTACTAACTAGTTTCTTGCAGTGTTTTTTCTTGTTTCTTTACATATTTTTCATGTTGTAGAAAAAAAAAATTACACAAAAAGCTTCTGAATCTCACTTTTTTTGAATAATTGCTTTTTTTTGTTTTTGAACTCTTTAAGCTTTGTTAAAACGGTTTAAGCTTGTGTAAAAAAAATAAGGCCGAGTGATGGCAGTCGAGCCTGACCCTGCCGACTGGTGAAAAAATAAACATTATTTGCTTTTTCTTGAGGTTCAAAGAATCTTTTTCTTCTTTAAAGTGGTACTAACAATGTAAACGTAAACGTAAAAAAAAAAAAAATCAATCCAACTAATTGGTTGGTTTAAAGGAATTATACTGTAGTCTATGGTTTCGACATCAATTTCTTCTAATAATTATGGTGGATATATAAACTATCAATGATGAGTTATAAACAAAGAATATGGTTTACTAGAGCGATATTACCTATTTGCTGCTAGCTAAGCAAAGATTTTGTGATACCAGGGTAGAAGTTATCAACTAATTTAATATGTTATTATATATATGGTTTATAAGGTTAATAATACGTAGAATCTGGTTATACTAGTTGTTTATCGTTATATGATAGGCTGTATACAACCTGGCATATTTTACATATACCAAGTATACTGGTATACCAGCTGTATATATGTATAAAGTATATACAATTATTACTATAGTATATACAGTTGATCAGAATCAAAGCTTTACCCTATAATAACTGCATTAAAAATTAGAACTGTTTTGACACCTCCAGTTTATTCATAATGTCAAGATATATCTGTAGAGACGATTTCAACTACATTTACTTTTATAAGAAAATATTATTGTTGGTGGCTAAATAATTCTAAAGTACTGTCAGATGGAGTTTGGTTTTAATTTAGTAATATTAATTACTAAGAATCTGTTATATTATATTATATGTAATATAATTAACCTAATATAAATAGCAATTGAATCTTTTTGAAAGTATATTGTAGTTGCTAGGTTACAAAAGTCATAAAAAATATTACCTGGCATATACAGTGTATCTATGATAAGAAACTGTTGAGATGAGATGCTTTTAAATAAAAAAAGTATAATTAACTTGACATCAAATACCTCAAGGTATATAGGTAACTTTCTGTAATGAATTTAATTGAATTGATGTTTTTAGAAACTAAAGCTTTACTCGAAGCATAAACATGTATATATATATAATATGATTATTTTCAGGCTTTATAGGTCTAGAGAATCTTCAAATATTTTAACAGTATAAAGTACAATCCTATACCTGTATAGTTATAAATTATAATACAATGAGTTCCAATAAACGCTAGCGTGGCATCATAGCAGGTACGTACAAGAACATATATCCTGATGTATTTTGTATATGTAGCTAAATATATATTGGACGTGACGGATTCGGCATATACTGTATGTATACCTTTAAGCTTAGGCCATATCATCATGATATGTGTTTGGGTGCAATGCATGCAAATTCATAGTTTACAAAGAATATTCTTGCCCAAATTCCAATAATAATGATGTTTATCATAATTTGAAACCTCGAGCTCGTAAGTATCATCAGTGATCGATATGCATTTTGCACGTTATAAATATATATATATAATTAATACAATCTACTTATAATATATATGTATCTAAAATATTAGTTTTATACCAGAGCTCAAGGGAAGATTTACAGATCACACTAATATTTAGCAAATAATCGTGATCAAATTATCAAAGCATTGTAGAGTTAGTAAATTTAAAATAGCCAGCTGATATATTATATATACTATATACTACTCATTAAACTGATCTTAAGGTAAATCAGGTAGCGTCTATTAGACGTTGACTATCCTGGGTTAACAATACAATTTAAAGATTGCGTCTGGTCAAAATCGAAAACTAACTAATAGATAAAAGCAACTGGAGATGCCTATCGGTCCGAACTGGCTTTATCTAGGATCGATACTATGGTAGATCATAGAGCAATTCAAAGCTGGATTCATATGAAAAGATATGGTATTAATGCAATTGATCAATCGATACATTGCTTACAAACCGTTGATAGCTATAGCCTTGGCCCGCTTCCAGCTATCGGTATTATCATATTGTGGTTTTATACTATATACTTACTTGATCATAAGCCATAGCTTTGAACGATAATAACTACTGGCTGCCACTGATCCACCATCTGCATAAGGATTTTTTTTTTTTTTTTGGCTTAACCAAGCTTGCAAACATCAGATACAAGCTTGTGCAAGAGTAGTTTTACTAGCATTGATAATACAGTGTTATATATGTAACTATGGATAAAAAACTTAGATAACTTGTAGATTGATACCTGACATGCATGCATGCATTGATATATATATTATAATCATAATATTATATCAGCCTGGGACCGGTGGTAAATTTTGTTGCAAACAATTCAATGATTGTATTACACATGCATATGTGGAATATATTATAAACGTTAACTTAAATTTAAATTTGAACTGTAAAAGGAGGTCTAAATCTAGGTTAGTACAGCATAATCATACCAGATACAACTTGTTGTAATAAAATTGAAGGACTTTGACATATCACGTACCATAGTATATACATGTTGAAGTCTTTCAGCATTTAATTAATATAATTCTTAATATTTTAATGCATACCATGATACATTTAGGACGTCCAGGTTTGGCTAAATACTGCAGTCCAAACGGGCTGCAAATTTAAGCTGGTAACAAATCAAGCCACGGTGCAAGCCTAGAAAAAAAATTAAGGGGGTCGGGTTTTGGTTTCCTTTGTTGGGTGGTTTCATTGGGCGCGCGCTCCATATGATGCTGATAATAATGGATCTAAGATTGAAATTAAATATGAATATGAATTTGATTCCTCTTAGTCTTAAATGAATAAATGAATTCCTTTTGTTTAATTCATTATTAAATACAACAAAAATGGGGTCCAAAAGGTTATGACACTATTAAAACCCTGATGAGGGGTTTAACTTGGTTAGACTCTCTTAATTAATTGTAAGAGATAATTTCGTAGTTTAACTTTCGATATACTGTGTATATCAATTTAAAAACTATTTTATAATACACCAGTTACGCTTTGATTTAATTACATTATATGAAGTTTTCTTTAGCCCAAAAAACATAATTTGGCACAATCATCATAGTACAATACCATGGATCTATACTATCATATTCATTCAAGTCCAGGTTACATAGCTTATTGTTATATTAGTACTAGCTAATTAAGATCTTTCGATCGATCGATCCTTTATCTATAGAAACTGTGGTGTTGAGCCTAATCGATAAGTGTTGAGATACGGAACAGAGAGATATCAAACAAAGACAATTGATGCATATCGATAATATTCCCTATACTGTTTCAATAATGGTTTTTTTGGGGCCTTTTACAATTAGTAGCCATTATATATATAGCTTAGAATATAATAAGCCATTATTTAATTAAGTCAAGCCTATATAGGGACAATATTTTAAAGAGCTACCTTACCGGTGAACTAATTAGCATATATACTACAGTATAGTTTTAATTTGTTTATTCAAAAAGCCTCCATTGTACACACTAACAATGCAATAAACTACCTATAATAGACTAAGTATAATTCAATGATATAATCATAGCGATCCCAGGTACTTGGATTTAGTTATTGTTTTGGTTCCCTTTAAATTGGTAAAAGGGGATTTTCTTTGTTCCTTATTTTTATTTTGGTCTTTCATTATATTAACTATAGTCCAACACAAGGTTAAGTCTAATTATACAGATATACTCAGCTATTACTAGACTTTAAGATTAGATCAATAGAATCAGAAAATAGATATAAATACCGTTGATTATATACTTCAGCTTTGGGATTGAACTCCATTATGATTAATGTCATTATATTTAAAAAGCCCAACTTAGTAACTTTTATAAATTACTGCAAATTTATCCAATATTGTAATCTATCTATAGAATTATGATTAATGCAGATTTCATGGGGTACCAGGTAAATTGTATACATCGATCCATAGTTAAGAGTGAACAAAGGACAATAATGAAATATTAGTATCTTAGCTCTACCTACAAACGGTATTGTATATAACCTAATTAATGAATAACAAAATACTATTAATGTTTTTACAGTGTGAATATATAATTTATATGGAATTGTACAATATTCACCTGAGTTATGTTATTCATTCTTGAAAGAGTTTATAATATATCTTCCCAGGGTTAAATTCGTTTGTCAATTTGACGTCTCTCAGAAAAAGCTCTTCTCTTTAAATGATCATACTGCACTTAATTACTTTCTGAATTTGGCGATATACAGTATACTTGTATATACTGTTACTGTTAGACTAAGAATAGAATATACCTGGATGCATGACAAACATCACTTTCGAACTTATTATAGGTATACAGTATGTATGTATGCATAACTACCAGTCAATATAGTAAAATTCAAAAAATGACCAAAACCTTGCTTAAAATACCAGGTAATATCATGGTAGACTGTATATGCTGTATTACCCAGTGTCACGTACATATCGGATATATCCCACTAACTACCTGGTATCTTAGTTTTAAAGTTGGGCACTCGCATGAAAAGTTAAAATTCAACCCAACATCAAATTATAAATTTTAAACTCTAATATATAGAATATTTCAAACTTTATCTCGCTATTAGCAAATATTATTATGTTAAACTCGTAAGCTATCCGGATACTTGTGAGATATCAGATTAGTTTATCCAACTTTTTTAGCTGCAGCCATGGCTTTTATTTCTTTTCTTCCATGGCTGAGCTAGCTTTGAGTCTACAGCTGAAGATACTATTACTATAAATTTACACTAGCTATAGATAAACGAGTTAAAGCTAAAGTAGCTAGTACTTTAAACTAGTTGCTTATTTCAATTCAGTTAAAAATCCAGTTGCAGTATACCAACTACTGACTACTTGCACGCACATCTGCAGTATATAGGCCTGTAGTATTTGCCCACTGGGTTAATTATAAATAAATAAAAAATTGTTAACAAGTCGGCCCTACTTAGACCTGCCTGTGTAGTGTATACTGGCACTATAGATAGATCTTGCGTTACGCTAAAGTATGATCAATGCATGGCAGATATTATTACTTAGATTTTTAAATCCATGGATATTATATATAGGAGTGATATATTTATAACCTAAAAAAGTTTTATTCCATAATTCAGTTACTAAATTACTTGAAGCGGTAAATGCCTTAAATGTGCACATGAGGGGTTAAAAGTGTTGAAAATATTTTATTTTTATTTAACCTTATTACCAGATAATTAGTCCGTCAAATTTCATATATAAGCTAAGCAGAATTCTTGAATTTATAACAGATACAGGTTTTACCGGGCCTTAAAATAATAAGCAAATTTCGTCTCATCACAATGTATTACATACAAAACTGTACTAACTTGTAGGATTATCATTGGTACAGTTGTATGTACAGTTACATTATATATATACAGTTGATAGCAAAGTAAAGATATTAATTAAATCATCATAATTTTAGTGACATGTTTGATAATGTGATTTAATTTAAAAGCCTTTTTAGTTATTGTTACTGGTATTACCAATGGTAATTAATATCGGATTTAATTTATTATAGTACTAGTAAGCTTGTCTCGTTAATGTTAATTTAATTTAGTATAGATTAAAGGTTCTTAGGTTAAATTTGTGACTCAAAAAATTCCATCACGAGATCTAGATTGAGTGATGATCATTTATCGATGATCATCGCGCCTGTTAAAAAAAAATATCCATCTATTAATTATAATAATTTCAAGTGATATATATATATAATAATTATAATCCTCCATCACTGGTAAGAATATAGATAAACTCACCTGACTGACTTAAGGTTTATATTGTAAACCGTATACTTGGATTTATGTAGTAGTCTGAATGCCAAAGCGATTATTACTACATGTATATACGTGTAAAGTAAGGGTATTCTCTAAATCTCGAGAATATATATTAATCGACATATATGATTGTGAGTCGCGCCTAGGCTGTACAAGTACATAAGCATTTTTTATAAATAGATATATATATAGGTTGCTCACTTTGCAATGCTATATCCCACATATAGTCTATAGATTCGAATATATATAGTATGTCTAATTTTGTGCATTTATTATATTTAAATAGCCAACCTGCCTGGTTTAGTTAACTAATTATAACATTCAAAAAAACGCAAACTAGTTATTTGTATAATTAGATAATAATAAACTTCAACTGTATAGTTGAGTCGTTTAGCTAGCAGGTTGCTCAATGGATCATTAACAATAGTTACCATAGCCTAAACAAATTTCTAACCTGTGTGGCTGAATAACTGTGATCTGTGAAACAAAAATGAGGCTTAAAGATGTAATTGTACGGCTGATTTTGTAAATATATTACGTAGTTAAATAAATTTAAAGGTGTAGGCACCGAGAAAACCGAGATCGCGACATCCGGGTAACTGACTAAAAAAAAATTAGATCATTAGACAAAAAAAAAAAAAAAAAATCACTCAAAATTTTTTTTAACATTATTGTCCTTTTTTATTGTAAATCCTATTTTCCATCGATATTATAACAAGAAATACCAAATACTCTAATAATGACAAATGAACATGAATTTAAAAGACAAAAAACTGAACATAAAACCTCCAATATTGATGATGATTTAGCAGCATTTGAAGCTGAATTAGCTAATGATAACTTAAAGTTTGATCAAGAAGAAGCAAAAATTAATATTCAATTAAATAAAGCAGTAATAGAAGCATCACCCCAATTAAACATTACTAAAGAGGATGAAAATAATAATGATGAAAAAATTGAAACAAAAAACAATAATAATGATGAAGAGCATCAAGAAAATCTAAAAATTGAAATGGAAAGAAGAAATTTAGAAGAACAAGAGTATCAAAAAAAATTAAGACAACGGTTAGAAAAAATTAAACAATTAAGAGCTGCAAAAGATGAACAATTAAAATCAACAACAAATCAAAAAATTGAAGAAGATAGTGAATCAGATTATGATGAAGATGAAATTTGGAAATAAAAATTTACAAAAAAAAAAATTTATGAAGAATAACGTACATGAAGTTCATCTATAAAATGAGGATGTTTAATACCAGGATCTCGAGATTTTTGGAAAGCAGCTACTCCATCCTTCACTTTATAACCCAATCTCGATACCAAATAACTTACAATAAAAAACCCGGTACGATTAAATCCATAATGACAATGGACACCAATTGTTCCATCAGGAGTTTGTTTTAAACAATTATCAACTAATTCACAAAATTCTTCAACTTCTTTTTTAGTTGGTGGGATTTTTGAAACTGTTGGGAATTTATGATAAATAATATTTTTAAAAGATAATGGTTCATAAGGTGGTGATTCTCTTGAAATATCAATGATATGTTTAATATCAGGAAATTGATTTTCTAATATTGAAGGAGAATGATCATTATCATCTTGTCTTAAAGTTTTCATTCCTCTAAAAGGACCAACTTTATCACCAACATTTTGAACTCTTCTCCATTTTGATTCATTTTTTAATGACCATTTATCCATTTGACTTGCTAAAAATGCCAATTGCCATGATAATGATAATTTATTATCAACATTATTATAAATAAAATCTCCAATCAATCCACAAACAATTTCTGGTCTTTCAATCATTATTGCATGTCCTGCATCATTAACTATACTTGATTCAAATAATTCTTCATTTGAACCACCTTCACTTAACCAATTAATAATTTGACTAATATGTTCATCTGGTGGACAAACTTTATCATCTGCTCCACCTAATAAATATAATGGACAATTAATTTTTTTCCATTCTTCTGAACTTGCTGGTGTAAACCCATATGCTGTTCTCATCCATCCATCTGTATTAACTTGTAAATTCCATCTAAATTGTTTTAATCTTATTTCATCATTTGTTTTATTACTAACTTGTCTATTAACACTTGCTGAATTTAATCCACCAATTCTATCAAAACTTCTAAAAAAATCAAATAATAAACATGGTAAATATCCTAATATTTTTTTTTTCTTATCAGTATTTTCATCAATTTTTGATGGTGGACATATTGCTATTATACCTATACATCTTGATTGTAATTTATTAGCTAATTTACAAGCTAAAGCCGTACCCATAGAATGGCCAATTAAAACAACTTCTTTTGAATCACTATTTGGTATACTAATTTGTAAAAATGAATATAATAGTTCTACCAAAAAATCTGTTTCATAAACTTTATAATCTTTTGATACTGGACTTTTCCCATGTCCTGGTAAATCTATTGATACTACTGTTGCAAAATGTGCAAAATAATCTATTAATGGTTCAAATTGATTTAATTGACCTCCTAATCCATGAATAAACATAACTATTGGTAATGGAGGCATTTTATGTCCTTTATGATGAGGTAATACAAATGTTCTGACTGTAACTTGCTTATCATCAACAGTTAATGTTCTATTATGAGAATGTTTTTGTACTAATGGTGGGTCACCTAATTTTTATTTCTCTTTTTTGGTAATTACTTTTTAAAAGTTTATAAAAAGATGAAGAATATTATTATTTTTATTTCTTCAATTACCATTTAGAGAAATTTCATTGTTAGTAAAATAATTGCTTATTTAAATTAAAAAAAAAAGGTGAAATTTTATTGCATACCATCTTCAGCCAAAATTTTTGTTTCCAAATCATTCCAACTGTATAATCCTTTTAGAGCTGTCCATAAACTCATATTTTGATTTATATATTAAATAGAAAAATTATTGTATTTTTAAAAAATGATCTAATGGTTTATAGATTTTCGTAATAATACTAGTATTGCTTAGCTCATGGATCGATAAAAATCAGTTTATCCTGTTATACAATCTAAGGGGTATTTTTGAATTGGTAGTGGAGTATTGAGACTTATCGTTTAATGATAATAAATATTTTAAGTGATGATGAATTTTTTCTTTTTTGTTTTTGTGATAAAAAATAATCGATCGAAGACAGCTTTTTTGGCGCGCATGTAATTATCGATTGGGAACAATTAAAAGTTATTTACCCAGTTTGGCTAGACAATTCGCGCGCTCTGAATTTCGTGTCCAGTCTTACTATATTGTTTAGTGCATAAAGAGCTGCAGTAGAGAGTTTATGCTGTCTTAACAGACGATTTTTTGGAGACTTTTCAGAGCCGGCCTTCAGCTAAAATCCCCACTAATTGGCTAGTCACTAAATATGGTAAGCTCTAACGGTCGTCTATATATCCCACGAATTGAAAAGCCTTAAAGAATGAGGCTCAACGGTTTTAAAATTGGGGTGTGCACATCATAATGTATATTTAATATTTTTGTGGACTATCGCGAACTAGACATTTTTTTTTTTTTCATGAGGTTTGTAACATGAATAGTATACTACCAGAACTATTCTCCTTTTTTTCTTTATTTATTTTTTTTTATTTAAATGAGGAGAATGTAACATTTATTCATATTGATCAGAAACAAATTAATGATTTTCTCCTGTGTTTTGAATATTCTGTTATTTAAGCACGTTTAACGACTCTTTTATGACTAGGGTCTATGTTCTTAACCATGTTCAAAATAAGAATAAATTTTTATATTTCCTAAACGCCGCCCGTATCCCTAGACTACATGATCAGCTTTTTTTTTTTTTAATTTTAACTCAAATAAGCTATAAATAAAGTAATTGATTGGCTAATAAAAAGTTTTTGTTTCTTTATTTTTCTTTTAGAAATTCCTCATTTATGCTGTAAAAGTATAGTTAGCGGTGGGTGAATCTATAGTACAGTGGCACTATATAATAATACACCAGCATCTAGAATACTAGTAGCTAAGTGTGCTGAAAATTCAAAGGATCGGGTTCTTGCATAAAAAATACAAGTCTTTGTTTCCTACTAGGATTAAAAATGTGTCTAGTTGACCAAATATGGAAATATCATTTTGTGAACTAGACAGCTTTTTTACCTATACTAGAATCTAATGCACCTTTAATAATAAAACACGCTAGTTCTACTAGAAAAGAAGGCTGTTTTAATCATGAATTGACTCTATCAAGAAATAGCCAGCTTAGCCATTTTTTAGATTAGACTTGAGAATAGTTTGATACACTAGACATATATATCAAAATTTCAAAAAATATTTGTACGACGAATTTTCCAAACAATTTTCATGATAAAATCGTATAGGACAGTATATGATAATCTTTTATCAGTTTTGACACCTTATCCACATAACGTAACATAACCACCTGAAGTACCGCCTAATCAATCTAAAAATCTTGAAGATGAAGCAAGATAATGATAACTCACTAGGGCAACTATGAGTTAATTGAGGATTTACCAATTGTGTATCTAAAACCTATTAAAATTTATATAAACTAGATCTTTACAATTCACAATTGATTCTGTATACTCCACCTTTTTATTTGTCTAAATTTTAAATAAGTCCTTTGAAAAAAGCAAAGCAATGGATTAACTAGGTAATTGAAAAAGTTTTTTTCTTTTTTCATATCAGATTTTTTAATATTATCAGTCTATTTTTCCTCTTATTACGAAGCAGAAATTTTTTAAATCTTCGATTTAATCAATGCATGCTATTATGAAGGAGTTTTTTTTTTTTTTTGGTTGTTTTTTCGTACCACACTAGTTTGGAATTACTCTATTTGTAACACCCTTGACAATAATTAATACATTAGTGAGTAATAAAATTTTTTTCAATAAACCTGCCAATTGACTCTTTTTTATAACTTATCTTAAAAAAAAGTACTATCAATTCCCCAGAAAATAATAATAGGTCTTGAATTCACAATTAATAGTTATAGTAATAATATGAAAACAATCTCTTTATGCAGCCAATTATTTTTCTCAACTAGCTTATTTTTTTTAAAAAAAAATTATATATACCTGTCGAAATTTCCCCAATCTCCCTCTTTTTTTTTTTTTCGGAATTTCTATACTTTCAATTAAAAAAATTACATTATTAAAAAGACATTAAAAAAAACATAATATTTAAAAACTCAACTAAAATACTTTAACTATTAGCTATTTAATATGAACTTATCAACAGACTTTAAATATTCTTTAGGGTTTATTAATGACCCATCAATTTTACCAACTACATTATCAATTACCAATTCAACTATTAATAATAATACTAATAACAACCAATTAACCACCTTAACCTCTGATAAACAATTTGTTGCATTTGATACTGAATCTAAAGTTTTTCATCATCCAGATTGTGAACCACCAAAACCATTATCATTTGAAGAAGTATTATCTAATTTATCACAAGTAGAACAACAAAAAGCTACAGCATCTGGTATGAATGATAATCCATTAGCAAGAGCAAATAAAAATTATAACAAAAATTTTGCTGGTTGTGCTTCAAAAAGATATACAAAAAATCAAAGAGATACTCCAGGTCAAAAAAGTCAAGGTAGACCATTTGAAGCAAAAGCATGTATTACATTTAAATTGGTTAATAATGTTAAAGATTTATATAATATTGCAACTAATGGTAAAGAATCTACTGTTGAAGCAGTACATACTGCAAAAATTGAAACAGATGATTTAGCATATTATCCAGAAGCTTATTTAATTAATGCTAATGATTTATCTTTTTCTTCATCATCATCATCAACATCAATTTCAAAAATTTCCAAAAAGAAACAAAAGAAAAAATTAGCCAAAAAAACTCGACCAGATATTCCAGAATCAAATATTAAAGATTATATTCAAGTACCAGAAAAAAATGAAGATGATGAAATTGTTAGTTATAAAACAATTTGGCATTATAAACGATTAAATAAAGCAATTGAATCATGTTTTCACAATCATGGGGTTAGTGATGGTAATGAAATTACATATCATGAAGTTTTTAGAGCTGCATCTGGTATGATTACTGATGTTAGAGTTATTTATGGTAATAAAAAAATTTTAAAAATTGTTGCAAGAGGTGCACCAGAACCAGAAAATCATGATATGGTTTTTGTTAAAGCAAATTTATGTTATCCAAGATATAAAAGAGATATGTGTATTTATATTACTAACAATAGAACACCAGCTAGTTATGCATATTATTCTTCTGATACTTTATTTGATTTTGAACGATATTTTGGTTGTGATTTATATGATACTGTTTATTGTTCACCAGAAATGTTGGGTTTACAACGACCAAGTGCTCAAAAAAGAGCTAAAGGTGCATTATTTGTTGCTGAACATGAACAAAATCAAACTGATTTAATTAATAGATTAGGTTTAGGAGAAGGAATTAGTGGTGGTGCTTCTAATGATGAAGCTAAAAAACCATATACTAAATCATTAGAAAGAGCAATGAAACAAAATTTATTAAATTATAGAGAAAATGTTAAAAAATTTCAAGGTATTAATGTTGAAGATTATGATACCCAATTTTTTGATAAAGTTAACGATTCTACTGAAACTATTATTACTACTACCACTACTACTACTACTTCATCACGAGCAACTTCACCAATTACTCCAGTTTCTGGTTCTCAAACACCAAGTTTAACAACATCACCATCTGAAAAATTTGTAGTAGGATCACAAAATTTATTTAATTATTCAAGAAATTATATTTTAGATACTAGTGCTCCAACTAGTATTGGTGCTGATACTTTAGCTTATAGATTTAATGATAATCAACAAGCTCAACAAACTAGTGCTGAATTTAGTGAAGATGAAAGTGATGAATCTGATTGTAGATCTGCTATTGATGAAGCTGATGCTGCAAATAGTTTATTACAATTAACTTGTTCATTCTAATTATCAACGTTATGATTTTTGTGCCTTATTATTTGTTTATTTATTATTATATAGGTTTTTAAAAAGTTTATTGTTTTTGTTTTATAAAAAGTTTAGTATTTTATTTGTGATACCATTGTAATAAATTATATTTTGTCTATAGTATTTCATGTACTATTGATTATTCTTTGTCCAGTTTCTTTCACCAATTTTTAAGAATTTATTTGTTTTTGATTTTCCATAACTTCGAAGATCTAGATCTTAAAGCTTATACTCAGCTTAGAGAATTATTTTTCTTTTAACAGAAGAAAAATAGCATTAATTATGCTTATGGTTTACTATATATATAAATTTATTTTAAATGCATGCATGACGCGCTAAATTTTGTGGTGAACTTTAAACTGACTTATCATTTGATTGATCATGTCTTCAAATTTAAGGTTAGGTCATGGATAATTAGTATAAAATCTAAACTGTGCCATAATAATATAGAAATTTTTCAAAAATTTTACTACCTGATATCTGATCTTGAGATATATTAGTTAATATCTTGAATTTTTAAACGCCATGGTTACTTATATGTGTACACGACGTATACTAGCTTAGGCTTGAGCTTATGAATTTATATAGTTATAACGCGTGAACACGATCGATCGATATGGGGTTTTTTTTTTTTTTTTGAATTTTTATGTTGCGAGCCCTGTCATAATATTGCATGATAGGATCCAGTCTATGATGTACCAGTTGATCCATATATATATTCAATTATAATTGGTGTTCTATGTGAGAGATATTTACTGGTTTGTCGAACGGTAGCTAGTGCTAAGTTGACTTAAGATTTATCTGATATTTATACATGTGCACGTGTCTATAATCGTAAACATGTTAACTTTTACAACAAAATTGGTATCATATATATCAGCATACAATTGTACATATATATATACTGTATATATAAGCTCACCTATACGTGAGGATTATTTGTATACGTATATACCATCAATTTGCATATGATACCAGTAGGATATCCTATACTAGTTATATAATTCTGTAATGTTTAATATTATGATCAAAATCAAAACGAAACACAAAAAAAACTAATAGCAGACTTGAAACGAACCTTAATATATTATATAATATAAATTAATTTAAGTTAATTAGTTTAAGATGCGTTTGCTTGTATACTCTATATATACAGCTAATGCATGTATTGTCTATACGCTATATTTTATTTAATTACTTATAAAATACATATCATCTATGGATACAGGCCAGCTGTAAAATCCCGTGCATGCATTATGAGCCGCATCTTGCGTGGCTGAAACCTCCCAACAGTTGGAAAAAAAAGGTTTATAACCACAAAACAAAAAAAAAAATTTTTACCAACACTTTTTTCAACGCCACATAAATACTTTTTTCACGTGTCTGCGCTAACACCTCCTGTTTTTTTCTTTGCGCAACAATTTTTACCCCCAACAGTTAAATCCCTCTCCAGTCAACCAGTAACTAGTAGCATTTAAAGTTTTTTTTTTTTTTTCATATCACCCCATTTTAAATTTCACAAACCCTTTTTATACAAAATAATTTTCATTCTCTAATTGTATTAATTACAAATAACTATTCAATAAAACCATCTTAGAATTGAAAACAAATAAAACAAACATGGAAAACGCAGTACCAATCAAAGGAATTGATTTATCATCAATGTTACGAATTGCACCATTAATTGGTTCCAGTCTTTCGGCAATGTATGCATATGATCAATATTTTTTTTTAAAGATTTTTTTACATCCTCATATAAGTGAAAGAAAAGGTAATGATATTTTTCCAACTTGGTTTGATATATTTTTTAGAAAAGGTTTAAAAAATGTTGTTACTTTAAATACTTTTACAGCATCTTCTGCATTAGCTAATTTGATTCGAGTTGATGGTATTCCTGAAAATTCACCAGCTAGACAATGGTATTGGTTGGGATTAGGATTAACAATGGCTCATTATGTTTTTGTACCATTTGTTATGTTTACAATTAGAGATATTGTTGAGAATAAATCAAAAGGTGAATCTTTGGATGATTTAAAAAGATGGTTAAGGGTTCATGTTTTAAGAACAGTTTGTGTTGATTTACCTGCTACAGCATGTTTCATTTCAGGTACTTTGGCATGGATTAACGATACTCAAGCATTAACAAATTAATATTATTAATAACAACAATAACAAATTACTACTCTCGTTTATAGAGAACTTTACTATTCAAATATTTATTTTTTTTATTTCACTAATATATTATAATTTCTAATCGTCATAGTCAGCCAGCCCTAGCCCTGTAGATTTGAAATTGGGAGTCAATATTTTTTTTTTTTCATGATTTCATTTTTATTCCCTCTCCACAATAACATTCCTTGTCTCTCAAGCGCCTTCGTATCGTATAGTAATACCAAAAAGAAAAAAAAAAAAAAAGACACAATACCATAACTATGCAATTCATAGATGAAAAAGAAGACGATATATGTTCGAAACCATTTCAACTTATTCATACCCCAGAATATTTAGGTATGTCAAAGAACTCACCATTTGTGAAAGCTGCAGCTCATATGGCAACTATTCATAACGTGTTAATCCGAATATTAAATTCAATAGTTTTACAAGCAGATGGTGTATTTTATCAAGGTACAAAACAAGATCAACAAGATTTTATATGGTATTGTCAACAATGGTATCATTTATTAAATCATCATCATAAATATGAAGAAAGATATTTATTTATACCAATTGAAAAATTAGTTCAAGATCCTTGGATATTTTCAAATGCAAAATTACAACATAAACAATTTGAAATTGGATTAAAAAAATACCATGATTATATATATACCAAAAATTTACAATTCGATCCAACTATATTAAAATCGATTATATTTATTGATTTAGGACCACCATTAATTAATCATTTACATAGTGAAATTCAGGATATTTTAGATTTAGAGGATTTAGGAGTAGTTACTGGGAATATTATCAAACAAGCTTTTGAAGATTGTGAGTATATGAGTAAAGGTGCTGCTTCATTGACTAATCATGGTCCATTTGCATTTGGTGGTTATAATAATTTATTTGAACATGGATTACATAGATTTCCAAATAATGGTGGTAGTATTGGATGGATTGGTTATTTTTTGATATGTTGGTTATTATGGCATGCTCATTCAGGATCTTGGAGGTTTTTACCAAGTAATACCTTAGGTGTACCAAAAAAAAAGTTGGAATTTTATTAAAACATTTAATTTAATAATTTAATCTATTTTTTTAAGCTTTTTTTTTTTTTTTCCAATTACAGTATGTATACGTAGTTTATGTGATGTAAATTTTTATATAGTTCATACAACACGTGGGGATACTACTTAATTTCATTTAATGATCAATTGAGCTTGCTAGCGTATTACAAGAGCCATCTGGATAGTTCAATTTATGTTTACCAGCCTAGGTATTAACATGATTTAAAGCTCTCCAGCTGGATGTTATTTTAACAGTTGATATTGTTTTGTGAAATATAATATAAATTCGGAGCCTTGGACTATTGAAATTACAGTATGTATTTTGGATTTTTGTAGTGCACATGTCCAAATCGGGAAATCACAAACATAAATAATCTATGAAGTCACGATTATCAAGACTTTTTTCCTGACTCAGGCAATGGTATAAAAAAATGTTAAATACCAGTATTAAGTGGTGGCTTGATAACAACGGCCCATTAACCAGTCGATTGTAAAATATTGACAATAAAGACGATACAGTAACAAGTAACAATTGTACACGTACAACGTATATTACAATAATTATTAGTTTGAAAAGACTTCCGTATACCAGTATTCTTGGGTAAACCAACCATGTAGATTAACATATACTAATTAATTTAAGTTTAACCATACTGGACCACCTTGATTAAATTTATGGACATAAAAATGAGCTGCATACGACGCTAGACAGGCTTTTAACTAGCCTAAGCTTGATATTATGGCAAAATTATAATGTATATACAGCATATATCATAATTAAGATGAAGTTTGTTGCTTTAATTTTCGAAATAATTCTATAATAGAAGGATGAATTTTTAAGCCAAGAAGGCAAATATTTTTTACTAGAAACATAATATATTTTTATAATAATATAATATTATTTTGGTTCATTATAATATTTATTACGAAAACACTCTTGATAGTAACCTAATGTAGTACTACCAGCCTAGGTAGAAGTACTGCATGCAACCAGGAACTTTACAGTATTACGTATATACCTACACTTCCAGGATGTAAGTTACCTCTTAATAATAATGTTTTTTATATGGGCTAGTAGTTACTGTGGGTTTAATTAATATCATTGGTACTAAGTTCCGATATTATGTTTAACAACTTTATAATATTTATTACACATAAAATTTAACGTTACTTGTGCTTGTACGCGACGTCAAACTGAGACTGAGACAAGCATGATGTAAGGTACAACGTCCTGGAAAGCATTCTACGTACTGTACCATTCTCGGCTTGATTAGTATTTCATAACATAGCTCTCTTGAGCGTAAAAACCCAATGGGTTTTTCTTTGTATCTAGCTAAAGTTAAAATAGTTTATTTAGACATTGAGTTATTTTGAAGTGGTAGGCTAACTAAATTTTGATATACTGTATAATATTCATGACATAATTGTCTATACACGTAGAATGTGTGTGATTTATTTAGTGGCAATTACCCTAGAAAGGTGTTCAAGCATGCTTAAAGGACCAAGTTAATCATTTTAAGCTTTCATGATCTTCGTCTAAAGTTACTCCGATTGTCAACAGATCTCACTGATAATATCGGATAATCAAAGCAATAAACAATGAGGTTGGTCACTGATCCACCCACTGCCAGTACCAGCCTATATCGATCATGATATTTAACGCTTATCCGGATACAATTGTACATCCGGATATTGGTTTTTCAGTTATATTTTAGTGTATACATATATTATACTTTGTAGATTATAAGTAATTGTCTTTTAGGAATATAGGTGCACCATGGTGCAAGGCAAGTTATATAACAACAGCATACCTGATACATATATTCCAAGTATGCATTAATTACTGATAAAATACTTCGAAATGATCCTCACAATAAATAATAAACAAGTTTGTACCATATATATAATATACATGTACAAATAATTTACTCAAGTCTTAAATAATAGACTTAATAGTATATATTTGCGCAAATTTCTCAGATATTACTTTAAATCAATGAATTCAGTGTACCAAGGTAACATCAATGATTAACTTATAGACTGTGAAAATTCAAAGATAATTATATGAATATCCATGATTGACAGATTTTCATTACAACCATCGAATTTTCTTAGATTCCATGCTTACCTATATAGACCGTATTGAACTGACTAGACCAACACTGTTGTAAACTCTAGACACAGTAGTGTTTCTATGATTATTATATTGAAAATAATATTCAAATATAATCAATTAATTAGCAATTGTTTAGACTCTTAAGTCCAACCATCTATAGATTGAAAAAGTGTAAACAGAACTAATGTTTTTACATACAATGGCTGAAAAATTAGAGGATAACCCCACTTCAATTGATATCTTATAAGTCGTCAAATTTTAACTATAAAAGAGAGTCGATATAACCCTCAATTATTCAATTCACTTCATCAATCAATCAACAAATCAATTTAAACAAACCAAACAATGAGAACTTTTATTTTAACTTTATCTGCTTTATTATTATCTGCCACTAGTGTAGCAGCATCTCCTCAAGGTGGTCATATCCAACTTGTTGATGGTGATTATGTTAGAGGTGATAATGGTGGTGTTGGCGGTGCAGGTGGTTCAGGTGGTAGCACTGATGGTAAGTATTTAACACCCAATTATTGAACTAATTTCAAAAACTCATTATTGATATGTTATTTGTATTATAAAACTCGCATTTATGTTGTTCTTTGCAGGTTTGAATTAGATGTTACACGTTTTTTTACGTGTTGATACTCTTTAAATTCTATCTGTACAGCAGCTACGTACGGTACATGCTACATCATACAATTGTACAATAAGCAAAGCGCGTCATGATACAAAACACTTTAAATTTTCAAGCCCAATCAAGATTTAGATAGTACTAACCATACTCCAATAGATTTAGCTCATGGTGATGCAGGTAATGGTGGTCCAGCTGGTTCAGCTGGTGGTACCAATAACAATAGTAATAATTCTGAATATGAAGAAGAAAACCACTGGTCTAATCATCAAGAAGACAATAAACAAGATAACCGACAAGATAATTCTCAAGAAGATAATCATCATGATGTTGACAACCACTGGAATCATGATGATCCACATTGGCATGATCATCATGGTGATGGTTGGTATCCACCACATTCACCTTATGATGATGGTGTTGTTCGAAGAGGATTTGTTTACAAAATGAAATAAACAAATTGAAAATGTTCAATTTATGAAATAATGATAAGATTTTCGATTCTATTCAATGTGTTCTTTTAAAGTACACATTCTATTTCTTTTTTTTAGTTAGGTGTTTAGTTTATGTAATGAATAAAAATATAAATATTTTTTTACGATTATTAATCAATGAACTAAATTCAATCATATTATTCAAGTGAAGGTTTCGCTTAACTAATTATGGTCTATAGTTAAATTGATAAACAGTAATGATCAGCGTCAGTACCTAAGCTAAGAATTCTTAGTAACAATAAAAAAGGAATTGCAAATATCTCGGAGATGTACCACGTACAAGTACAACTGTACATTCAACCACTGCAGGTACATATTAACTGATACCCAGAGGGTGGAGTATTAAATTCTTATTTGTGATTCTCGATCGAATTCATTTTAAATTTCCAGAAAGCACCATTTTTTAAAATCATTACCTTATACATGTATGTAATAGGGAAACGGGTAACAGTATAAACTAGATTTTGAATTTAGCAATCATGAAAGTATATACTGCAGTCACAGTATGATATAAATTACTTTTAACAACGCGTAAAAAGCTTGCAATTGTGGGCGACTATACTACTGTGGTAGCTGATTGTAATAGTAGTAAAATTATTTATGTTGTACACTATTATAAATTCGCAATATATAGTTAAATACTATCATGATGCGTGTTCATATCGATATTAAACAAGGATATACACTCCAATTTAAATAACGCGTACACCTGCAGTAAGATCCATGTAATTCAATTACAAAACTTGCATATGAAACCAATCTGTCATTACATCTGAGAATATCAGTGTAAAGCACGCGTAAACGCGATAACTACAGTACTTTTATTACATATGTTGCTATTATTCTTAGACTGTTTTCGAATCGTCTATATATAGTATATGCATAGAATCATTTGATGAAATTCAAGATTTATTCTAATGAAGATCAACAACCTTAATTGAAAAATCACAGAACGATTAATTGCAGCTGGTTATTTTTACCTGGTATATAATATTGGTTTCTATTTAAATACATATAAGCGTCCGTATGTATTAAATCAGAATATACCTGGTAGCTCGTAAATATTAATCGCGATGATGATAAATATTTGGATGATCTTTTTTTTTTTAAAAAACTGAGCTCTGAGGTAGCTTCATAAGGTATACACTAATACATGTAGTATTTATTTAGAATTATCATAGAACTCGAATCGCTTAAAATTAACCATAAAACAACTGCAGATATCATGGTATAGATGTAGCTGTAGTAATATCTGAAAATTCAAGCCAATAGAATTGAGTTTAGATTCGTTATCAGGCCTGTGTACCTCAAGTAACAGCCTTCTTATAATACCTACAGTATCGATAGTTACTTTTATATTTTAAAAATTTGTTAATCAATCATGTTTTATTACCTTAGATATATACCAGGTACAGTATATTGTAGATAACAATTTGTAGTATACTATAGATATATATATATATTACTAAGTATATTATAGTCTAAGGTTTTTAACATGTAACAATCATAGACTCGTTAAAATGACTGACTTTCCGCAAAAAATATTATATAATAATGAACTCGGGCTTTGGAATTTTACTGTGATATTTCCACCCCACTGGTTCCAGAAAACTTTATCGCTAAGGTTAATACGTGATTGAGAGGCTCGTGGATATAATCTTAATTTAACAGGTGTGGTCTTTAACTTATATATGAAGTGACCCTACTACATATGAAGAATTAATAAGCAAATATCTAGCTAGGACCAAACCTGTAGAAATTGCATTATGTACATGCCTTTTAATAATACATCTGAGTATTATATTTATAGAAAAGTATCGGGTCATTAATTTATAATATTCTACTGTGAGTAAGCTGGTAATTTATCGGGTTTTAGTATCATCACATTGACATTCGCGTTATTGTAACTTAATTCAGTCATTTGCAGCCAGATAAGTCTGTATCCTCTGAATCGGGTTAAAGATAAATATTTGCTTATATATTATTAAAATCTTCGTTAATTATTATCTTAGTTTAATTGTGATGTCTATTTAAGAATTTTTGAATATTGTGACAATTAATTAGTTAACGTTATTATTATTATGATACAAGTATTATTAAACATTATCGCGACTCTAAGCCTATACAATTTAAATTGCTAGGTTGTGTGAACTTGAATAACAATTCCCATCTTAGTGACAAATTTTTGTAAAGAATGCCCAAGTTAAATCTACATTTTTTTAATACCTACAACATAATTAATTCATGAACAATGTGAAAGGGCAACAAGCCGAATACTTAAGAATATTATGGTATTTGACTCTAGATCTTACCTATATATTTATGATATACAGTACCTATATTTTTAAATCATATACTAATTATAGTCTATAGTAATATTTATGAATATGTGCTATAGCTAGCGATGGTAGAAAGCTGCCCCCTCTTATTATCATCCTATTATATTATACGGTATATATGCCAATGCTTAATAGTTAGTTCCCCTTACTTTTGACAGAATATTGGGTGTTAGTGTCAGTTGTCTCACCATTGTATACGCGTGACAGGTTATAAGGAATTTTAACACTTAAAAGTATACAACAAAATTATTACATCTTCAATAATCATACAAGCTGAAGTTAAATTATAGTTTGGCCCTGATTTTTATTGATTTTATCTATTTTTATTTATTTATTATACTAAGAGAAGCCGCCTGTCATAATACGAACCCTTAAATATGGAACCCCTGATTTTGCTTTATGTCTCTTAAACTTATTAGTTTGGAAATGTGGCTAAAGTACGCTTGAGCAAGAAAAAACAAAAACAAAACAAAAAAAAAAAAAAACGCGTCAAAAATTTTTCAACAAAAAAAAAAAATGTTATGCTTGCAAAAAAATATGCAACAAACCCCCCGCATCTGCTTTACACTCACCCGCAATATTGAGAATTTTTTTTTACCCTGTTAAAAGGATCGAGTTTACTGATTTCTTGGCTATTTGTAACCATTAACAACATGATGTAGTCAATTTTAACATTAAATAATACCTGGTCCTGGCCTCATGTATTGAATTTAATTATATTACATGTATTATGCAAAGCTTTCCTAAGCTATGAATGCAAAGACGACTTACAAAAGATGCTTGAAAATTTAATTACAACATCTCAAGGGTTTGTTAAATGAAATTTGATTTAATCTTTGTTTGTGGAAGAAAAAATATATTATCATTACTGTAGTGATACATTTTGCTCAAATTGCTTAAAACGTCCCCCTAAGTATAGTGCTATCAATTCATGTATATATCTAAACAACAATTTAAACTATTATTGTATAATAACACAATGTGATTATGATTTAACTTAGTAACAATCATATATCATCAGTCTACACTGTACCCGTGCACATTATACATTGATGTTAGTAATAATGACTTAGCTTAATAAACGATAATCAAAAAAAATAATTATATATATCGACGATCTCATTTCCAATAAAACCGAACGATCTCAAATGAAACAAACTGGTTCGCCTTGATAGAGCAATCGGAGGTTTTTTTTAAATTTAACCTGGTAAATTTACATCTGTATTATAAGTCTACATTCAAAAGCTTACACTGTAGTTTTTATTCCTACGCTACTGTAATCAGGATAAAAACTATCAGTAGATCAATTGAGCGTTATCACCTAAGCTAGCTGGTAAGATGTACTGAAACCTTAGAATTGCAATTTCCTCCTTAAAGCTTAAGTTGAGCTGCAATATTTTATAATTTGAGCTAGCATACAGTGTAAACAAAAAATTTGGTGGTGACTCCATCAAGATCCAAGCGATCTACCAATAATAACATTATATGGATTATGAATTGAGATCGTAAAAGAACTTTTTAGCAATATTTTAAAGTTAAAACCGAATAGTAACAGTAAACTAAATGGCAATAAATTAATGTTTATTATCTCCGATCTCATGTGGAAGTAAAATAACAAAAGTGCCCTAACAACAATCTTGTTTGTATGGACACAGTGATAATACAAAACTATTTGTATAAATCTATTTTTTCCTTAACTGCTTGTAATGATGATCTGCATATTTTTACAATGTTGAACTAAATAATGGGATAACGCTTTCAATTTTAAGAGTCTTTTCATTGAATTTATTAACTCATTGCTATTAGTTACAAACCGTCTATAATGGAATAAAATATTGGTATCGAAAAAAGTAGATCCATGAACATGGATCGTAAGTTTTTTTTTCCAAGGTTGCAACAGCTTGAAGATCACCTTATTCATACTTTAATATCCTAATCTAGCTTTATTTCTTCATTCTTTTTAAACAATTTAATTATATAACAATAAAAACAACGCCCTATAGAACCCAATTACCACTTATCATTAAAATTCTTCAAGTTACCTTAATATTATAATTTGATCAACTCAGATCTCGAGTGACCTCCCTACCCGAGATTTACTGATTAATAAAGAAAAAAAAAAAAAAAACAATTATATTCTCGATCATTTTTATAGATTAAAAATTCCAAACAGTCCTTTATAATCCACAATTTTGTATAAATATCATCACAATTCTTCCAAAATTCCTAATATTTTTCTTTCTCTCTTTTCTATAATCAAGCAACTTTGTTTCTTTATTGCAAAAAAACTTTAACTAACTTACAATCCATTCGTTGAATTAAACAAAAAAAAAACTACAATGAAATTTTCTGCTACTTTAATTGCTTTAATCGCTTCTCAAATCTTAGCTGCTCCAACTCCAGCTAACGACTCCGTTTTAAAACACGGTGACAATGGTGGTGTTGGTGGTGATGGTGGTGCTTCCGCTCGAGGTGGTGATGCTTTATTAATTGCTGGCTCATCAGGTTCAGGTGGTAATGGTGGTAATGCCGGTGGTGTTGCCAACACTAACGTCCACAAATCAGCTCAAGATGATGATTCAGCTACTTTAATTAGTGATTTATTGAAGAAGCGAGCTAATGACTCAACTGTCAAACATGGTGATAATGGTGGTGTCGGTGGTGATGGTGGTGCTTCTGCTCGAGGTGGTGATGCTTTATTGATCGCTGGCTCATCAGGTTCAGGTGGTAATGGTGGTAATGCCGGTGGTGTTGCCAACACTAACGTCCACAAATCAGCTCAAGATGATGATTCAGCTACTTTAATTAGTGATTTGTTAAAGAAACGAGCTAACGACTCAACTGTTAAACATGGTGACAATGGTGGTGTTGGTGGTGATGGTGGTGCAGCATCCCGAGGTGGTGATTCATTATTAATTGGTGGTTCAGCCGGTAATGGTGGTAACGGTGGTGATGCCGGTGGTGTTGCAAACACCAATGTCCATAAATCAGCTCAAGATGATGACCATGCAACTTTAATTGGTGATTTATTAAAGAAACGAGCTGATGACTCAGTTATCAAACATGGTGACAATGGTGGTGTCGGTGGTGATGGTGGTTCAGGTTCCCGAGGTGGCTCTGGTTTATTAATTGGAGGCACTGGTGGTAACGGTATGTTTTATTTTACCTTTTGATTGATATAAGTCGCATTTAGCTCATTTTTTTGAAAACTAAATGTGGTTTATAGAGATCCTTTCTTAGAAGACATTTTTATACTAACAATTTTTTTTAGGTGGTAACGGTGGTAATGCCGGTGGTGTTGGTAACACTAATGTTATCAGCTCATCCCAAGATAACGATGGCGGTTTATTAGCTGATTTATTAAAACGAAGCACTAACGAACACACTTCATCTCAATCAAATGGTGGTGGTTTATTAGGTGATATTTTGTAAATTTAATAATTTATGATCTATTTATTTATTTTAACTCCACATATCATTTAATTACAAAAAAAAAAACCAACACCTTTTTCATTCGATTCTTTTTAAAAAGAATGGTTATATTTTTTTTATTCTTCTAGGATGAAGAAAAGAGTCATTCTGTTTAGCTTTTATGATATCTCTGTATATTCAAATAATTGTGAATATTTGTAGCATTTTTATATTTTATTTTATTAATAATCTATTTACTAATTACTTTTACTGTTCTATGTTTTTTGTAGTTATTTTTTCTTCTTCGGTATACAGTGGTTATAGTATATAATATTATTTTGGTGCAAATCTAAGCTGAATCTGAATCATTGTCTATGACTTTTTGATCTCAGTAGATTCCAGAAGTGTTCGTTTTGTCGCGAGTATACCATCTATAGTTCATAAAAAAGATTGTTAAAATGAATTAATACAACGACTAACTCCGATCTATCGATTACTTTTGATATGACTGACTGTAACTTGATTAATTACATATGAACTTGTACGAAAAGTATATATCTCACTAAAGGCTAGCAGTTCTTAAAATATGTGAACCAACATCAGATTTTAACTACATCTCTTATTTCAGATGTATATCTTTTTTTATATACATGTATATACATATATTCACTGCCCTACACTGTAGGTATATGTAGTATTGTTATTATTTTTACAGCATATACATTGGCTACAATCATGTCAAATTAAGTATTACTCAAAGTGTATGATGGAATTAGATGAAGTACCCTATATAGTAAGTTGCCATAGTCAAGTTCATAATCACCAAATCATACACTTATAATCTCAGTGCCCTAAACAATTACAGAATACATAGAGTGTATAGACAATTGTTAACCTAAATCGGGTACTGTAGGATAGGACCCACGTGTACAAGTTGTACACTAGTTTGTTTTAGTCCAGCAGCCTATAGTGTAATCAATTTCAACTAGCAAGTAATTATACATGTTGTAGCTATGAGTAACTACTCTAAGAACACACTGGTTTAAAGATATATCAAATAAAAGTTAATGACGGTTTTCAGTATGCTTAAACGGTATTTCTCAAAGTAGTCACTGAACACTATATTTATTATATATTAACTTAACAAGTATATATTCAGCATCTATATATGTGCAGGATATCTGGTAAATGCTACGATAACATGCTTTAACATGATATTGTAGTTTGAATGTTAGCACAGTGTTGAAAGTTTTCAACAACAACAGTCAGTTTTATTTTGGACTTATGTTGATTTAGAACGTAAATTACACAAGTTGCATCCATTTTCGATTGAAGATTGTCAATTTACTATTACAGTAGTTAACAGTACAGTGTAATACTCACTGGCTCTAGTATTTTACTACATCGATATCGATTTCTAGTTTTTAATCCTGTAGCTCTGATCTGCATACAAGGTTTCCAAACTCAGACATTTGTAAACACCCCCTGGTTTCGGATGATCATCATGCACATTTACTACATCGGGTATGCATGCCTATGTCAAAACAAATTTACGTACGTAACTGGTACCAGGATTAATATTTGGGATCTGAAGATTGCTGTTACATCTGATGTACAGTATCCATTACAGACTTTCTGTTACACAGTCAATAACCATACACAGTGAGTGTACTTAAATGTTTAATAATACTTATAATTAGAAGAAAGAAAAGGGGATAATTATAACTTAATTTTAGCTGTATTAGTGCAGTTGAAAAAAAAAAAAAAAACCCTTCAGAAACTATCAAGTTTCAGTGCACGAAGAAGTTCCTTGTTGTAAATTAAAAATTTATGAAGAGGATGTAAAATGAACTACCTTAAGCTTAATTTATAATATGTTGAATTTTGTACACTGCCACTTAGTAAGATCCTGTAATATCCAAGGTGTTATAATATACTGGTAATTTTCGATAATATTATCATGATAAAATTTTGTATACAATATTTTAAGGCTCAATCTTTATTACGATGACAATTCGGTTCAATACAGAGTCGAATCTATAGATTACGTTAATCCAGTAAATTATAGAATCGATTAGTCTCTAAGCTATATTATTTAATAGTAATAATTTATACTTAAATTAATTGTAACTTTTAACAGTTTCATGGATAAACAAAATATACAAATTCCATCAACATGGATCTTAAAGTTAGTAGTACAAATTTATAAAAAAAAAAAAAATAGCTCAGCCTCGTGCTAAAATTTTTAAAGATATATACGGCTAAAAAAATCTATTAACTCCTAACTCCACGGACTTAACTGATCAAAAATAAAACAGTGATAATGATCTCTCAATCGATCACAAATATACATATTGTCGACGGGATCATACATGTAGGTTCATAAATCAATTGAGAGAATCAAACTTGGATGCTAGAAAAAGACATAACACTCAACAAACTTGAAGACATGTCCCTACTATAACCATCTCTATATAATATCTATATTAATGTAATACCTTTAGAAAATAATTTAACATTATTATGCACTTTTATGAAGGCTAGTTTATGTAGACAATTTAATATGGATGTAAAAGTTGAAAGAAAACATGGAGGCGGGGCAAAACGTAGATCATAATTGATTTTTGTACAGTTTTTTTTTTTTTCAAGAACAATTTTCAGTATCATTAAACTACCTCAACAAGGCATAACGCTGAGTATGGGCTCAACATAAGTCTACTGTTAGTAGCCTGTTAGATAGAAGTAAGCACCTAATACATTCAATCATATTTCACAAAAGTTACGTAAACCAATTTTTTAAATGATGATGCTTAAGACTTTGTACAGATGAGCTTTTTAAATGGATTACCATGGATTTGTATACCAACAAGGGGCACCAAGTACCAAAGGCATGGCCACCTAAGTGCTTAAGCTTCTTAGACTAATATGATTATTCCATTACATTACTGGCGCGCTGTATACAGTAACAATTTAAACAGAAAGGCTGTCCATTTTCTATCCAAAACTAGGGCATTAAATACAGAATCAGCTAAATTCAGGTTCAACTGCCTTTCTAATTAATTACAACTCAAAATGCTGTAAATTCAATGTAACCTTTTCCTGTTGTATATTCTAGAATAAGTATTAGACTTATTTCTAAGTTATTAGATGTCATTGAAACTATGTTTCATTGAAGTAAAAAAAGCTAAGACTTTAGATTGCAGATCTCTTAAAGTTATGTTAAATGGGGTAATTGACTACCGAACGGTTTGGGAATTAGCTTGGAATTATTAGATATTTTAACATTATTATTTATACATTATTATAAGTATACTGCATATATGAATCTTCGGTTCTTCTTCAATACAAAATTAATTATTATCAGGATATATGCTGTAAAAGGGTTATGTATAAGAATTTTTAATAATCACCATCCATAATATTACTACTGTACGAAACATTTTATTATAATAACATATTTAGGAGAAGGGAAAGAATGGACAGTGATTAACAAGCTTAAAGTCTGTAAAATATGTATGGAATTGTCCTCAAGTTGAATTAATAATTTATCATATCTATCAATGATCTTTATGATCTTTTAAGCATGGGTTGAAAAAAAAGATAAAAAAATGTCAATCAGTGTTGTTTTTTTTTTTTTTTTTACTTTTTTTAAGGTACCATTTTTAGTAAATTTTCTCACCAGTCATCTCCTTTTTTTTTTATATTTTTTGTTCCTCTTTTAAGTACTCAAAGAATGCTAGCAGATTAGATATACAGAGCCAAATTATGGTCAATACCTATGTAAGAGATATATAGAAAAAAAAAGTATAAAAGAGATATAAAATCCACCGTTTTCTCTTAGCAAATTTTTTTTTATTTCTTTTATATCATTATCCATATATTTATCAAAATGAAATTCTCTGCTACTTTATTCGCTTTAACTGCTATTACTGCTTTAGCTGCTCCAACTCCAGCTAATGACTCTACTTTAAAACACGGTGACAATGGTGGTGTTGGTATGTTTTTTTTTTCTATTTCAATTTATGCTTTGAATAAAAGCTGAAACTTTTCCGTCACGGGAAAAGTTTACGCGTTTTGTGTTTAAGTCATGCATAATTACAAGGCAATTTTTTAAAAGAAATTTTTACTAACAATTAAATAGGTGGTGATGGTGGTGCATCAGGCCGAGGTGGTGATGCTTTATTAATTGGTGGCTCATCAGGTTCAGGTGGTAACGGTGGTGATGCTGGTGGTGTTGCTAACACTAACGTCCACAAATCAGCTCAAGATGATGACAGTGGTACCGTTGCTGGTGATATCTTAAAGAAACGAGGTGGTGGTCCATTAGGTATTGTCACTGGTTTATTAGGTGGCAGCAAAAAATAAATGAAATAAATTTCTTTTTTTTCATTTTTCTTGTGTTTTTTAAGAACCTAAGATATGAATGTGTTGTTTTTTATTAAATTAAAAAGAGAAGAATTTGTTTTAATAAAATTATTTATCAATTTTTTTTGTACTAACTTATAATGAATTAATATTCTTGTAATAATTATTTAATTTTTTCTTTCTGTTGTAGCTAGGTTGGTTGAGTTCAATGATAATTTTACTATCATGATCGGGATTAGAATGAAATAATTCAGTGCTTACAATTAAGTATAATTTAGCTGCTGTGTTATAAAGGATTTATGAAGATAGCAATAGAATGTCAAGCTAGTCTAGCTTCACTGAACTGTTCTTCTGACATAACTTATAATACTACTTGGGCATGCGAAGTTCTGTTCCAAACTCGAGATGATCAGGCAGTATAGTTAGCTTTGATAGTACTTATAACGTTAACCTTAGAATATTTCACTTAAACATAAAATTGATATTTCAGGAGTTGGATCGATGAAATTTTTAATACTAAAATTTTAATATGATCGTTGAAATTTTTTTCTGATCTATCGATCGAGTGATCCATATATTTTAGATCCTTATATTTTTAATAACCACTTCTTCAATCAGTTACAGTTACAGTACTAAGCTGTCTGCTTATTTTCTTCACCAAATTGGATATAAGCACAAAATTTATAACACTCCTCTATTACGCGTAAGAACATCAACGAATATATTATACATCATAAAGCTAGTAGGCCGGGCCCCATATGATGCACATTTGTGTTTCTACTGTAGTTATGGTTTAATTCAACAAAAGTTTTGTAAATGTTTGATTATCATTGATTGGCTGTAGGTACCAATTTGTTAAATGTCACTATTTAAAGTTAACTTAGTCTATAATTTTTTAGGCGATCATGCATCTACAAAATCTGATCGATAAATATTTTAAAAATCAATTAATTTCATTTGTTACTCTGCACTGTTGAATGAATTATAAATTATTATTAATATTGATTATTGATATAAAAATCTTAAATGAGATTCGATTTGAAAAATTTATGATCCAGATAGACTAGTGCTCTTAAATAAATTATAAATTATATAGTCCATTATTAAAACCACTTAAACAAGCTAACATGATGTGTTTATACTGTATGGTAACTTTCAACTGCGTGATATGATACAGATCAGTTTTTAACACATGTTTAAAGTTTCACTGATTATCTTCAAAACAACTGTAACTAGGGAGATATTAAAGTAAAATTATTGACTTAATAAAAGTCAAATCATATAATATTCTTGGAGCATTCTATACCAGATCATTGCAATTATTATATATTATAAAGAAGGAATCCCAGTATTAAAAGTACTAGTACTAAATTGTTAATAAACAAACATGTAAATAATAATAACAAAAACTTCATTCTAGGACTAATCTATAACTATATAAGAGCTTTACAATCCCTAGAATTCTAATATATCATCACAAAATCATTCCTTCTTTAATTAATACAAAAGTCAAACAAACTTCAATTCACTCTTTTAAATTATAATACTTCCAAAAATGAAATTCTCAACTTGTGTTTTAACCTTAATTGCTACTGTTACTTTTGCTGCTCCAACCCCTCAAACTGATGCTGTCACTGGAGCTTTAAATCAAATTACTGGTAATGACAAATCTGGTGATGATAGTGCCATTGATGTTGATTTAGGATTAGGATTATTAGATTTGGATGAAACTTTAGGGTTGGATAAAACTATTGATACTTTAACTGATGCAGTCAATTCATTGGGATTATTAAAAGTTCACTTGGGTAAAGTTAATGTTGATGTTTAAAAATTAAAAAACAATTGTTAACTTTGTACTCTCTCTTTATTTATTTATTATACCTCCTTTTTCTCCAAAAACCTTTTTAATGTAATATTTCTAATATATATCTAATTTATCTAATTTATCTTTTTACTACTAATTCTTTGTTTATCTAGATCTAGCCAATATTTAAATGTATTTGTATCATCGTTAAATCCTGTTAAGTCATTCCAAGGTTTGGGTGCACCAATATAATGTATATTTTTAATTTCAGTATCATCCCATATATTCTGGTGAATAGTCTTTAATGTTTTTAGTGCATTGAATTTATAACTTAATCCAATCCATTTACCTTGTAAAGCTTCAGATATCAATTCTTGGTCTGCAAATTTATAATTGACAGGTTTATCACCATATAACAATTCTAAACATTTATCATGTATGATTTGATTTGGTTTTATAACTAATAATCCACCATTTAACATACCAATACCTTTTGAAGAATTTGGCCCCAATATTGAGGTTTTACAATCAATTTTTTTACCCCAATGTGTATATGCACAGTTTTTTGGAACCCAATGCTTTGGATATTGTGGTTTATTATACGGATTACAAACACATGCATGACATGCTGCTACTGGGATATCATTTGATAAATTTATTTCTTGTTCATTTGACAATAACTCATCAATATTTTGTAATATTACCATATCAACATCCAAAACTGCTAATCTATCAAATTGATTTAAACCAAAAATTTGTACTTTTGACCAAGTTTCATGAAACCTTTCATCACCATTAATTAGTTCAGGTACTTGTTTTGGTAATAATTTTGGAATTTGTAAAGTATAAATATCAATTTTATTTAATTCTTCATGACACTCTGGTTCTAAACTATCTGTATATAATAATACAAATGGATATTCTGTTTTTGTTCTTTTCAAACTATAAATTAATGTAAGTAAACCTGGTAGATAAATCGAATTAGTTAATAAAGCAGTCCAAGCTTTTTTAACACTTTTTGGTGGTGAACGTTGCATTGGTGTAGTTTTGTGTAATTTTTTTTTTAGGGCAAAAAGGGATTTGTAAGTCTCTTAAATCTAATCTTTGTAGAGAAATATTTAAAGTGGAACAGTATTTTTTAATTAATAATAAAGTTATTTTATAAAGAATTGTTTTGCTGTATTTTTTGTTTTTTGTGCTTTTGTGTTGCTTAATACTAGCTTACTGTAATTGAAAGTTACCTGGCAGAATTAACAATAATTTGCTTCTAAGAGTAGTTTGATAGCTTAACTCAGTTGCCAGCAATCTATGAAAATCTATAAGCTTGAAAAGATATCGATTGCAAGCAATGCGGCGCTTCCGATGGTTGCCGATCTGTAACAGCTTAAATAAACTGAAACGCGCTCAAGCTCTTGTGCGGCTAAATTCTCTAGAAATTATCGGTTCTCCGACCGACCGATACATATATACAGTGTAGACGATGTGAACGACGTTTTTTTTATCACCAAAAAAAAAAAAAAAAAAGGGTTGGGACCAAATAAACACGACATCTTTTATGAAAAATAATATATAAACAACCATGTCACATTTAGGTGTTGCACCTCTGCGCTCGAGTAGGTTATCAAGTGAAAGTACAAGTACAGTTGAATCATCACAGAGTAATGCAGATCAAGCAAGAAGGAGATTAAGAGAATTTTATAAATTACAAGAAAGAACACCAACAACACAATCATTTGATGAATCAAGTTCGAATAATAGTTTTGCAAATGATTCAATAAATAATGATGATTCAGATGATGAAGATTTTAGTACGAATGAAGATTATGAACAGACAGATTTAGATAATGGTATGGAAGTGGCTGATTTTATTAATAAGTTAAAAACAAATAGTGATATGAAGCATTTAATTAAACATGAAAAAGCATTATTACAACAATTAGGAATATTAAATTCAAAAAAAAAATCATTAGTGTATAATAACCATAACAAATTAATTATAGCAAGTAATACATTACAATCAATGAAAAATGATCAACAAGAAGAACAACAAGATGATTTGGATTTGAATGCATTAAGATCAAGTATAAATAACATTTCAACAATATCAAAAAAAGTTGGAGCTGATAATATATTAGACCATGATCCTATTGAAGCAAGAAGTTTACAGGAATCTATACAAGCTAAACAAGCAGCAAGGTGGGTTTTAAGTATAGAAAAACAATTGACAAGTTTAAAAAATCAAGGTAAAAGAAATGAAGCAATTGAACAAGGAAATAGAGCAGTTAAATTAATAGATGCATGGATAGAAGAAAGTGATGATGGAGATCATTCTATTAAAGATTTATCAATAATTAGAGAAAGATGTGCTGGAATGTTATCAGTGTTGTAAAATAAATAAATTTTAAAAAAAAAAAAAATGAGTAAAAAGCCGTTGTTGAACAGCTTTTTGTTAAATAAATTAATATAAAAACTATACACAATGTTGAATCGTAAACTTCGTAAAATTAAAAATGCTAAAAATAAAAAATATAAATAAAATAAAACATAAACAGTTGATGTTTTAGTAACGTTAGTAAAAATCTTCGTTTCCTTTTTTTTTTTCTGAACAGAAAAATGTTGAGTTTTCTATTCTATTCTCTTCCCTCCCCTAATATATATAATAAAATAATTACAAATCTTTGAATAATTCAAAAATTCCTAATGGATTTTGGAAATCATTATGAACAATATTAATTAACCACCAATTATTAACAATTGATTCCAAAAATTCTCTTGAGTCACTTTTTGCTTCAAAACAATGAGCCCATTCAGTACCTAATCTAAATGCTTCATCTTTCCATGCTAAAAATGAAATTTTTTCAACAACAGTTGGTTGAATAACTTCTTTACCAGGATAAATACCCCAAGTAACAGCATTTGGACCATCAATTGGTGAATTTGATTTTAAATCACCTGCATTATTAACAGCATAATAAGTAATATCTTCATCTTTTTCAATAATTTCAATAACTTTATTAATTTTATCTGGACTAATAAAACATTCCAAATAAGCTTTTTGATAAACATAACCATTTGATGGGCCCCAACCATGAACTGGATGATTAGATCGAACACCATTAACAGCAGGTTGACAATTAATTGTTAAAAATCCTTTATTATTTAAATCCATTAATTGACTTTTAATTGAATCAGTTTCATCACTAATTGGTTCATCAGACCATGGTAAACATTTCAAATCACCAGAAATATAATTTGAAAATAATAAACCTAATTCTTCAACATTTTTTGGATAACCCCATAATTCTAAAGCTTTTTCTTTAGTATGCTTTAATAAAACCCCATAAACTTCTAATTCACCAAATGCAGGAGATCTTGAATCCCCCCATCTACCATTTGGAAATTCATCCCAATCTTGAGTTCTATTAACATATGAATGTTTTCGATGTTTCCAAAAAATTGGTCTAACAGTTTCTTCTTCTCTACCTAATGCTAAAGATTGTCTCCATGGTAAAGGAGGATTCTTTCTATCAGCATTAACTAATCTTGGAGTTGGAGTTGGAGCATTTTCTAAAACACCTAATCGATCTAAAACCATAATAGTAGCTTTTTCTAAATTCATTGTATAAAAATGTAAATGAGTAATTAAACCAGAATCTAACATTTTTTGACACATTTCAGCAACTAATTCCGTACCTTTTTCTCTAACAGCTGCATCATCACCTTTAATTGGTTCTAATTGTTCTAAAAATTTTGGTGGAATATTAATTTCACACCAATTAGCTCGTCTCATAAAACTAGCATAAGTAGAAATTGGCATAATACCAGGAATAATTGGAACAGTAATACCAGCATTTCTACATTTACGAACCCAATTTAAAAATCTATCAGCATCATAAAACATTTGAGTAATAATAAATGTACCACCAGCATCACATTTTTCTTTTAAATAAGTAATTAATAAATCTTCATCAGATTCTTCTGGATGACCTTCTGGATAACCTGCTACTCCAATATCAAAATAATCACCATAATTTTTTCTAATATATTTAACTAAATCAGTAGCATATGAAAAACTATCTCCAGATTGATCAACATTATCACTAGCATGTGGTGGATCACCTCTTAAAGCTAGAATATTTCTACAACCACTAGCATAAGCATCTTTTAAAGCATTTTCAACTTTTTCTTTTGGCATACCGGTACAAGTTAAATGCATACAAGTTTCTAATCCAATTACTGATTGAGCATTAGAAATCATTTCTAATGTTAAGTTTGATTGTCTACCACCAGCATTCCAAGTAATGTCAATAAATTGTGGTCCTAAATCATACATACGATCCATACGATCATATAAATTTTGAACACCTTGGGAAGTTTTTGGTGGGAAAAATTCAAATGAAAAAGTTGGTGTATTTGTTTTTTGTGCTTGTTGGAGTTTTTCTGATACTTTCATTATTTAAAATCCTTTTTTTTCTTGTAAATTTTTCAAAAAGAAAAAGTAGAAGTGAAAAAGAGAGAAATGAAAAAAAAAGAGGGGAATCAATATTTTAAATGTGTCGATAGGTTATTTTTTTTTTTTTTTTTCTATGATATTCACCAATTAGTCACTTTATTACTTATCTCAATAATTTTGTAAATACGCATTTAAAAAGAGATTTTTTTTGGTGGGGTGAAATTTTCAAGTTTTCAAATTAATGTTTCAGTGTAAAGGGGCTTGAAATTTATGGCTTATAAGGGCTTAAAGAGGTTGCGCGCGCAAGATCTAATAATTTAATCTGCTCAAAAAGCGTTCTAAAACCAGCTTGAAGTTTAAGATTATGAAAATGTTGGATTTTCATTGGCGCCACATAAATCGCGCCGTTATCGGATTTTTGTTTTTATTTTATTTTATTATGAAAGCATTGAGATTTTTGGATTTCTTTTATTACAGACTACCACTATTGTATTTTATATTTTAAATTTATTTATCAACCATTCAAGAATATACACTGTAGGAAATGAAGGCATAAAAGATCGATTTAGATGGTGAAAATTGAGAATATGAGTGCTAAGTGGTATAGAGAAAGACTGCTTATTATTATATCTATGATTGAAAAAAATATTCAACCATTTCAAATATTCACGTTCACTTAATTAAAAGTGTTGAGAGTTCATGTACACGTACAGAAATCATCCTGCATTGAGGTAGGTATGATGTGATTGTAGGCCTGCGATACAGTAATGTACCAGATGTGTATGACTGGCGATGAGCCCGTTGTAAATAAAAGAGATCTGAGATATCACTTGAATTGATGGACAACATTTACCTGATACATTCATCCTAAATGATTGATTTAACTATAGTTTGATATAGCTTATTTTAATCACGAGCATCTCTATAGTAATATTGTAACCTAAATATACCAATAATGGTAAATATTCTGGAGGTTTCCACTATTTCTAGCATAATATCATTGTCTTGTTACAATAGATCAATATTTTCATTTGGCACCTGGTAGAATTCAACCAGTTCATGGTTGACGATTTAATTGAAGATGATGGATCTTTACGCACAAGATTTCTGCAACGTTACCTTGTCATCATAATGTACTGATAATTATATGGAAACGAGGAGAGCGAGACTGGTTGAGAAAATCATAGAGCCGTGTTGCCATAACAACCATCTGGGCTCGTTTTTTGTCACTTCAAGTCATCGCTTTGATTGTCAAATTTTTCGATAGTCTAAGCTGATGTATACCAGTACAGGTACCTGGTATCCTGAGCTACCAGGTATATAATGTCTACAGATTATTCTCTTATTACATTTTCAATTGTATATGTATATTATAAGTTATACCATCAGATGGTAACTAGCTGCTATGGCTGTAAGGAAATAATCACTGAGATAGTCATGTTCCAACTTAAGAATTCATAAAATAAGTACAGTTACCAGTACGTTACTATTAATTAGGTATGTATGTGAGTATGTATGTACTGCAGCTAGCGCTACATGTTAATTTTAAATTTTGATGATATATATATAATTAATTAATATATATAACTAGTATAGGTCATGTTTAATCATAACTAGTATATATATACGTTGTACGTTACAGCTTATAATTATCTTGAGTTTAATTGAGTTTTAGATCTGAGATAGATCTTGGAGATAAGTAGATACGACTACCGATAACAACTTAACTTAGTACTAAGAAATTTTTAATCTGAATTTCAATACGTACCTGCTTACCAGAAGTAACATGTTTGTTGGAGTCAATCTATTCCTAATAAACGCTAATTAGACTCTATCTAACCAAACTTTTGCTATACCAATATATATTTACTATAGGCATTTCCATCTTTCCAAATATATATACAATATGCCATGGTATTACACTAGTTATAGATGGCAGTGAATAATAACTATTTTAATGCTCCCATCGCACATTTCCGATATCGCACTAAAAAATTTTTACAAGCAGTGTTGAGGTTTTTCGCTGTTACTTGCCAGTAACAGTATTACAGTACCACGTAGACTATGAAAAAATTCTATCAATCTAGAGCGCGCGTACAAGACTCCAGGTATAATCACAGTGGTGATATATTTCAATTACCACTAGTAAGCTTGATAAGCTGGAATGCTATAAGTGTACAAGTACATATGATTATAACAGTAAACTGTAAGCAATACAGTACAGTACAGTACAGTACAGTACTAGACTTAGACTAGTCTAGATCTAATTAGACAAAAAATAAAATGTTAGTATCATTTATATATTATTACACAGTACATGACAACAATAATATTGTTATTCTATAAACTCAATTTACTTTCCTCATAATGTTGACTCCAAACTTCATTATAATGAAATTTTGGACTTCTTTTACTTGATCCAGGAAAATGAATAACTAAATCCCCAGGAGTATATAATGATCTTTCCTCAGCAAAAGAGTTTATTAATTGTTGTGGAACAGAACCAATTCGATTCCATACCAGTTCATGGTCAAAAGCAAGATAAATGAATGCACTTTGTTCAGCATGTCTAAATGGTTGCTGTTTTAATAAAGTATCATCCCAAATATCTAAAAAAAATTTCATAAATTGAGTATTTTTAAAAAACATTGAACCAGCATTCCAACCTCTTTTATCTTGTGATAAAATAATATCAATATTTTTTGATACATCAAAGGTATCAGTTTTATTATTTAAACATCTTGCAAAATATAAATTACTATTTGGTACTGGTCTACCCCATGTAATTCTTTGTTCTAAAATTTTTGGATGTAAAAGATGTTCATTTAACTCAATTGTATTATTCATAATTAATGCATCATAATCTAACCACCATACCCAATCTGTATTAGGATTTCTATCAAATGCTGCTTTAATTGCTTTAATCTTACCCCAAACTGTTTTAACTTTATCTTCTCTAAATTGATCTAAATTAATAAATTCATATTTATATCCATGTTTTTTCGCATAATTTATTCGATTTTGTGTTAATTCATCAAATCTTGTTTGATTTTCTTTAATACCTTTACTATCAACAGCTGTTACAATTACAACACTTTTTCTTGGTTCATCTTCATCTAATTTAATATATCTTGATAAAAATTGTTCATCTCTTTCATACATTTCTTCAAATTTATCTTTTAATGGAATTGCAATTTCTTTTTGTTCATCATTACTTTTCATTTTAAAATATTCTTTTTTTTTCTCTTCTTTTTTATATTTTTCCAATTCTTTTTTAAGTCTATTTAATTCTTCATTATTTTTTTCAACTATTTCAAATACTTTATTAGGTAATATTGATTCTTCAAAAACTTTTGATACTTTATTTTGAAAATCAAATAATAATTCTGTATATTGAATATCTTTAACTTTTGGTGGTGGTGGTGATGATGAAATTGAAGTTGTAGATTTCAGTATTGATTGTGCTGGTAATTCTATAAAACCTTCACATGATAAAAAATAAACTGATAATGAAACTCCTAAAAGGCATAATATGATTTTGATAATTGCTTGAACTTTAGAATTTGAAAGCATGCTAGACTAGTAATTTTATAATTGACTATCAATTTGATGTTAGTGATTTGTTGAAATTCATCAAGGTTTTTTAAGAAAAGAATAAAAGGGGAAGAGAAAAGAAAAAAAAAAGGTTATTTAAGGGAAATGTGTGTCTATAAATATAAAAAAGAACAATAGTAAAAATAATTCTTTTAAAAAAAAATGGTCAAAAAAGATTTCTGAATCATCAAATTATTAGGCTATTTATGTTTACTTTTTAATTAAGAACAAAAAGGAAACCTCAATTCTAAATTTGAGATCACCTATAATTAGCCTGTGACTCAATTTTCTACCTGCAGAATTTAAAATGTGTTGTTTAAAATTATTATTTTTGGTTATAAAATTTTCACTTTAGTAACCTGGTACACCTAAGTAAAGCTTAGTTTGTGAACTACATTAAATAAGGGTAAATTGATTTAATAATACTGTATTAAATTATTATATTTCGGATGTAGAACATAGACTTGAACAATAGTGACATTGGTATGCATGCCAGGTATGTAGTCATTTTTGGTCTGATTTAAATTAAAAAAATGGTGAAATTAAAATATTTAATAATTTCTAAAGCTAATAATGGTAGTCTTGAGTAACAGTATACCAGGTATTTAGTAATAATCGACAATTCAAAACACAAACTGAGTGTCAGAAATTTTTTTGAATGGATACCCGAATGTTGATGAATTTATATATTACAACACAATACCCAGATTTCTTTTTATTCTTTAATTTCTGTAAATTTATATTATTAAAAACGTGTAAAGTAATATTGCAAGTAGAACATCGATAATAAGGAATACGAAATTGCATCAAAAACTGTCACAAGTAGATTTTACTACAAGTATACGAAATGTTAACGTTGCACTATCAATTTTCCAGTATACATATAATTAAGCTAGTATTATTATTAAATACGGTTTAATTTAGAAATCCCCCAACTACTCATAAGCCGTGGTCGCATCAACTATATATGTATTTTATAAATCCTAGAGACGAACAAGGTAACCAGAGACTTCGAAAAGTTGTTATAATAATTACAACTAAAAAGCAATGAAAAGGAGGATGAAAAAAAAAAAATCCTTGGATCAGAGTTGGAGACTACTCTTGGTATTACTTGCATGCCTTTTTTGAGTTATCAATAAGAAACTCCACAGTAACTTAAATTTTTCTCAGATTAAATTAGCTTTCTGTAGATGTCCAACCTTAAAAAATTCAAACCCATGGATAAAAACAAAATCCAATTAAAGACTTTAAAACCCCCTGAGAGTAATTTTTAGATATAGCAATATTGAGGAAATAAAAAAAAGGAATCCACCGTAAAAAGGTCAGATCCAAGGTTTATAGAAGCCCTTCCAATTCTATCCTTTGCTACCACTAGTATAAAACAATTTGAAACTTCGATGATACTAATTGGTCTAAAATGACCTGGATACAATTATAGGGTAATCTAGGATTGCTATGAAGTATGTTTAAGCAGTTATAATAATCAATATTTGCGCTACAGTACAGCTGAATTTTTTTATAGCTTTATTTATTGACACCATAATATCTAAAAAATAAATAATTTATTTATTATGAATAGAAAATGCATTATCTATAACTAAGTTATTAGCTAAGGTAATTCGGATAAAGCTTCATCATGATTTCAGAGATACGAATCGGGTGATAGACCCTCACAGCCAAACTAATTCTTGAAATTAAACAATTCCGCTACCTGCATGCATGGATTAGATCTGGTCGACTCTCCACCACAATAATATTATAGAAATATTAACAAATTGGCGTTATTGGTAACTGAGTTATGAATTTGAATATAAATGCTGGAGCTCTTAAAGTGGTATGTACAAATTGTACATTGGTTCAACAGTACATTTAACAACTAAGTGGCGGTATCTTGATTTTTTTATGATATCCGATATAATTTTGTTTCAATGGGTCTGTTAAAACTCTATCACATAGGCAGTACGATACTAAGTAGTTTATATATGGCTGTATTTGTAATCTTATTAATATTTTTGAATTTCTACCTAAGTTGACCATAGACAGGTAGCTTCCCGATTGAGGTGGGCCAAGAACTCGTTATAAATGTGTCTCAATTAGTACCAATAGCAATTGAGGCAAGATATAGACCACCCATTTTTATACAATTCTCTATAGTGACAATAAATACCAACTAAGCTCGACTGCTCGTAAATTAATTATAATGAAGTACCTGGTAATATTTAAAATATATTCAATTCTAAATAATATCTTATTTATCAGTAATTTTTTGATTCAAGCATGTCAATGCCAATGCAAGGCTAATAAATCACAGTTGCTATTTTTTTGTTTTTTGTTGTTGTAATCATTTTTATTTATTATATATTGGTACATTAATTATATTATATTAGTTTCCCTCACTAGTAGGAGGTGCAGGCCTCTTGGGCACAAGTAGACACCCCCCTCGGCCCTATCTCCACCCCTGCTGGTGTCCTCTCCCCTCTGAGAGCTCGGATAAATAACTCCCCCCTTTCCACCTAAATCTCCACCCACAGTTGCTATTAATACTCGCAGGCCCATTGAGAATTTGTAAAAGTTAATTATGTTAACGCCATAAATACTTTGAGTTCTTTAAGTGCTCTGTTAGTTCATCGATTTAAATTATTAAGGAAACTTGTTGGTTGGCTGGATAAATACCATACCTCAAAACGTGGTAACGATCAGGTCTCCTTCAGCTTAATCTAGCTTAAGAACTCAATCGAAGAATGAAACAAATTAAAGTTTTTTAAAATTCACAGGCTATAGATCATCTTCTAAGATAAAGTTAAATCTATGGATAATACTGCTTTAAAATAATTTTTATCAGGAGTTTAAAACTTTATATAACTTTAACTTTAAAAAAATATTTTTTAAACTCAAATTCAGGGACTGGTTACTAAGGTACTTAGTAATGGATATTATATTACTAAGACAAAAGGCATTAGCTAAATACAAGCCGAGGTGGGCATTTACTACCTGATAGCTTAATATTAGTGCCAGGTTTACAGTAAATAATGCCATTATAGGATATTAGTATAGATATATTAACAATTGACACCATAGTGACATTGAAAGAAGTCTATTTTTTCAGCCAAGGTATTCTAGAATGCAAACACCCTTCAACCCGATGGTTTCAGGACCTATGACTTGTACTTAATATACGGGTATTATCTTAATTCCAATCATCCTTTGGAAGCAAGCCATACTATAATAATACAGTGAACAATGGATATACAAGCTCTTGTAAACTTAGCTGGTATTTGGATAAGAAATTTTATAATGCAAATCGGAGTTTTATTATCAAAGCTGCAGATTACAGATGGCTTGGTATACAAAAAATTTATACCTCAGGCCTCATAGTTACATATAAAATTTAAGAAAAGAATAAAGTTCAATAAAAGAAAAAAAAAAATTGTATTAAATAGGCTGCCTTAGACAAATCAAGTTAATTACTTTCTACATATACATATAATTCTGCATTTACACAGCATGTATGTGTATACATACAGTATTTATAATGCGATAAAATGTTATAATATGGACATCATAGTACCAGGAATTATTGTAATTTTTAAGTTCCTAGCGTAATACGATACGAAAATTTCATTTATTGGCGTGCTTATAGGTATACCCTAAGGGTATAAGAATTAATTAGTGTAAAGAATTATAGTACATCCATCATGATATACTTATCATTATTATCGTATCTGCCATGGTAACAGTAACATTGGGGTACATGAATGACCTTGAAGGCTTGTACTTATAAACTTACAAATTGTACATTGTACGAACGTTAATCTTAATTGATCTATTGTTGTATTATAGCTATAGCATAATATGCTTGTGGCGTCATATGTATATATCGAATCGATTTATTGTTTAAATTTAGATTAAGATATTGTACTTAAAAAAATTATGTGTGGCGCATAATGAAGATGCTCCTATGTACCTCAGGTAAGTAAGTTGCCAATGGTAGTGCCAGGTATTTAAATGAATGGCCAGCGTAGTTATACATAAAATATATACCTCAAAGTTAATCTAATATTATTATTTAGATTTAGCATGTACAACTAATAATATTAGACTTGTCTATGAACGCATGGATAGTTCTGAATTAATGGAACTAGTGTCTTAATACTACTGTATAATATATAATAGGTTACCAGTAACATTAATTGCTAATTGATAAATTAACGCATCGTGGTGGCACGTTTTTTTCCTCATTATAAAAAGCCATTAATAACTGAAACCACATATTTAAGTTGGAAAGAACTGATTACCATTCCATTTTATATATAAGCTTAGCTGTAATTTACAAGTACAAGTACGAGCACGAGTGCAACCTGTACACATTATATATGATATCGATCCATATGTGGCATGCATATTTTTATCCGAGTAACTTATAATCGATATATATATCGTAAGTGAATTGATTGCTCAA
>JAJLUL010000024.1:0-10820 GCA_030564325.1 Blastobotrys capitulatus
AAATCAACTAACACTTCTCCAATCGCCATTGCTAAAAGACAACATAAAAGACAAAAATCACTAGTTATTAATGATGAAACACCCACCAATACAAGAATAACTAGATCCAAATCAACCAATGCATCAATACAATCAAACCAGGAAACACCATCACAAACAGAAACCTTCATCGTTGAGCCAAGTAACAATAACAATGGTAGCAGTAGTGGGTTAACAAATGATTTCTCTAATTTCACCATGGGCACTAGTGCTGGTACGAGAATGAGATCATTATACACTGCTCAAAAACAAGCTATTTCAAATGAACATAATGATAAAGAAATGGATAATGATGCATATTCAACACCAGTATCAACCCCAGCACCAATGAAAGAAGATAATTCAGAAGATGAAACCATGCCAGAAGGTGAAGATTCATCTACTGAATTATAAATTCTCTCATCAGTATCACCATTTAATTAGCTGATAAAAATAATAAGATGACTATCAGTTCAATACTAATTAGGCACCTCAATATAGGTGCACAATTTGATACCATCATTCCAGAAATAACCAAACAAAAATATAAAAATAAATCAATAATATTTGTAATAACAGAAACAAATAATACAATAACACCAACAAAATTTGAAGAATTAGAATCAAAATTAAAAACGTTAAATGAAGAAGAATTTCGATTTGTTTGGAATAAATCAAGCTTACAGTACTGAACACTGCTTTTGGTATTATTTTACATATACTTATACTGGTATTATGTAACAGTATAATCCAAGTAAGACATTCATTAGATGACTCTATGATCCGATAGTGTACAAAAAAAAAAAAAAAACGCGGTGGGATTTTTCAATCATGCTTTGTTTTTAACCTTACAGGATACTATAGAATGCCCTAATTTTGCAAGATTAGGGGCGTGCAAAATTAGGGCATTCTACTCAGTAGTATCCATTAGAACTTTTTAGGTTTTATTTTCGGATCCGACTTTAAAATGACATTCTAAGACATATTACCCGATTGGGTTGCATGCGATTGCATATCCCAAAAATTTTAACAAAATTCTAAGGAATACACCAGGGTCTCTACAAGTCGAATTTGTAGACCCTCCTCTACAAATTTGGCCTGTAGACAGGTGTGTATGTAGACCTTTTTTTGCTTTTTCTTAGTTGTTGTTTTTTGCTTTTTTTTCGACTGAATTATTGATTAAAATTCCAATTTATGTGATTTAATCGTCAGAAAAGCTTTACTCAACCGCATTTTATGCGGCCTATGCGGCTCTGAGAACTCGAATAATTTGAATTGTTTTTATTTTCAAGTTGTTTAATGATAGTTCCTGCCATACGTAGTTTATTTAAAGTGAAAAATCAAAATTAACATATGTCCAATTTTATAATATATTTTCTATTTTTTATTTCCAGCTTTTATCGTTTACTTTTGAATCAATTTTCAGAAAAACTAAAAGATATAATATAAGATCAAAAATTTGAAAAACGTACGTACGGTATACTGTGAGATCATCACTACGCGAGCTTCATATCGGAGTTCCGCGATCATTGGAAATATATATTATTATTTAGATTTGTAAATATACATCTCTTTCTCACTATCATTCGAAAGAGATTGTATTTTGTACTAAATTATTATACAATTCTCCACATTCTAGAACCACTGGTACAACCTGCTGTGTCTCATTTTTGGTCTAAAAAGTTCTATTAATTTAATATTGTAATTACAAGGTTGCGCTGAGTACCAGGTATTACCTAAAAACGAAGGCACATCAAAAAAAAAGAACTTGTTCGGAAAAAATAATCAATTTTTTCACTTCCGAGCCGTCTTTTTACAAGCTTAGCAAGCTAGCTAGTAACTAGCTAGTAACCTTGTATACTAAGTGTAGTTTGTTCCGGCGCCAGTATCCCAGCTGGGTCCGGATTACAGATCTCGATAGCAAATCAAAATTCAGATTTTTTCGTTGTCATAGCAATGATTAGTTACAAAACGGGATTTTCCCTGTTTAATTAATTAAATTTAGTCTACCACACATATTTGTAAAGCCGTGAATTGGTTCAGCCGTGTCAGGAGGTGAACTTTTTTTTTAATTTACGATTTCTCGGGTTGATAAAGTTAACAATTGGCCGATGATGAGCCCTGAGCAATTATCAGCTTTTTTTTAGTATCATACCGACTGAGTAAACATCCGAGTTTGTAATAACTATTAATCAATAGAAATGGGATTGATATGGAATTGTTATTTAATGAATCAATGATTAAATGACTAAAGAATACCAGTATAATTCTTCTAGGTTTCTAAACATCAGATTAATACACTATTTCAAATATTGATATACAAAGCACAATTGCCATACTTACGGTATGATGTACAATTTCTACAATTATACACTGCATATATACAGTATATATGGTATATATATTAAGTATATATTCTTATAACTTCTTAAAGGTATTAAGGTTTCTACTATGGCACGCGTTTAAAGTATATATACTGATTTTTGAAAGAGTACCTGGTAATTAATTGCTATCAGTGTGTTATATTATCATACATGCATTCATATTCTCAAATAACTGATAAGATATAGAATTTTCAAATATGCCAACAATAACCTATATAGTGAACAAAAAGGAATTACTTGGACTGTAAAAATATTGTAAAGTTATAACTACAGATTTTGCAGACCGCTTAAATAAAAGTAGAGTTTAATTCATTTATTAGAGTATATCCATTGCAATATTATACGCCATGGCTGCAGTTGCCAGGTGTACGCGTAGTGTATATATATATCTAGTTCTCATATATATAAGGTTATCAATTGATACAAGGCACTTTTTTAATGGCCTAAATATATATATATATACCATGGTATATCATAATCTTTTACTTTAACAATATTATGGAAGCTTGACCTTGGGGTATAGATTAAATTATTAATTGAGATTCAGGATAAATTCACCTGCAGGATTATATTCGAATCATCCCTCTCATATTAGATCTATCCATCGATCTGATAAGCTGGGAATGTACAGTATATGTCTCACTTTGGGTGCGGCTTGTCCAAGTTAAGTGATGGATCGATGCTTGTTCTATAGAGTAATGCAATAACATTATAAACCTAAAAACCAAAAGAATAAGCTTATTACATTACAATGCTGTTAGCAAAGATAATCGGATTGTATACTTGTACTAAAGAAAAAATAAATAAACTTAATGTATTATTAGTTGATTATTTGATTGCAATTGGCCATGGTTGATCTATAAAAAAAGATGCAGAGGAGAAGTTATGTTTTACGTAATTAATATTATATATATAGTACGTACAAGTACAAGTTGTACATATATTACATATACTATGTATATATATATTTGCTTATAAAACAATTTAAATATTACCAGGTAGTTCTTGCAAACTAGGTAGGTGATTATGCTTCTATGGTAACATTAATTAAGATTACCTATATCATGAACTGCAGACGCAATACATACATGTGTATACCTATGGTTTGACACTACCAGTAAGTACCCATAGGATACAACTATAATAGTATATACTACTGTCTGGTTCTTCTGATATACTGTATATAGCTAGCCTTGAATTAGTGCTTCCAAACTACTTGCACTTATAAATATAGTTAGAAATACAGCCTGTATATAGAATAATCTGAACCAATACTATTGAGAGCAATTGAGTGGTATAGAAGTGGTAGAGAATTATTCTAGCCATGACCAGCACTTTTTTTTTTAGGTTTTTATAATGGTATTGATATTTATGTATAAAGCTGTACATATGGGCAGCTGCTGCCACGGTGTTCTGGCATATGATATTGACAGCTCTAGTTATAAAAAAACACTATATACCGCAAGCTTAAGTAAAGAAAATCTATAGTATACAGCTCGCTATATAAATACATGTATAAATAGGTCAATGGCACATACAGAGTTTTAAACCAGAATATATATGTCAATTGTATTATATATTTCATCGTCTACCCGGCAGGGTGTTAATTCCAAATATTGGTCAATCAATATATCCTTGTAAAAAGCTTTCTCTCTTTGTGTATATATTGATGTCTGATACCCATAATATGCATCGATCTAATTAAGTGCCAATTTTGAGTTCATATGTGATGGAAATATGTTATACTTTTATTAAGATCTATGATACACTAAAGTTATTAACTGCTACACCGCGTCGAACATGAAAAATCCATTCAAGCTGTTATACAGCATAGAGAAACTATATAAATGACAATTTAAATATATTTATAATGATTTCTTTAATGATTTCATTATCATTAACCTTAGTAAGACTAATCAGTTTATTGTTATTGTTATTGTGGTTATTGGTTATTGGTTGCGCTAGTATTGGATGATCTCTGCTTAGCTTAGCGTTATACATTGTAATTGTAATATCGTAACTTCTATTATACGGATCCTAGTTCGCTCTTGACACTAGAATAAAGAGATATAATTAAAAAAAGTTATTAATATATTAAATATAGTTTAGATTGTTGTTGTCTACCAACTAAGATACAAAATATGAATATTATAAAAAGTCTAATATTATGTCCCAATACCGGAACTCCGAAGTTAAGCAGAGGATACACAGATCTAAACAAACTGATAGATAGAGTTCTCAACAATATAACTAATTTTACATTTATTATTGAGCCTTTGTTTTTATTGGTTAGACTTTCCCATTTTACACCCTATTAATAACTTTATAAATTTCTGAGATTTTTTTGGGGATCAAAATATTTAATAAAAATAATTATATAATTCAATTCTGACCTCATCAAACAATTAATTTTTTATTCAAAATTTCTACTGTATATATTATCATGACAACACTTCCACTCGAAATATTAAGAATAATATGGAGTTATCTAGACGAGGAGATTATCGATTATCCACCTAATGGTTTAAATTACTTATTAGTTGATAAGTTGTGGTTTGCTGAACTTGGAACTGTTATGTATAAAGGTACCCAACAACTTTTAGGAGTACCTAGAATTCTTCAAGTATTGGAAAACCTTTATAAAAAATATAACAATAATCCCAATGAATTATTATCACCTGAAAATATTGAAAGATTGAACAATTATTATTTTAGACATTTCAAAATTTTCAGGTCAAAATCTTATTATAAACAAGAGGTATGCCTGTATGAACTTTTAAAATGGGCATTAAATACAGGAATTAACATCAATCTACAACAATTTCATATATTTTTAAGTCGGGATGAAAATATAACAGCCGATCTATTAAAAGGTATTAATGATAATAAAAATTTAACCTGTGAAGTTTGTATATCTTCATTAAGGTTTACCAAGTATGGTCTAAAGTTACTTCCAAAACTACTAGATTGGGGTTTTCATGTTAAATCTTTTATTTTTGAAAATAGGGTGATCAAAGAATTTAAAAATATCAAGAATAATAATCATATAAAATTTTTACAGTTTTTACCACATTTGGAAGAATTAAAAATTAGTTCTGTAGGATGTTTTGAAGAATTTAAAATGTTTAAATTTCTTATTAGTGATACAATTTCCAAAAAAGTTTTTAATCAATTAAAACATTTTGATATCGAATATTGTAAAATTGATAAAGAGACTTTTCTGTTGATGACTGAAAATTTATTCAATATTAGAAGTTTTGGATTACACTTTTATCCATGTGACTTTGTGCTTCTGGACTATGTTTACCAGATTATTTCAATATACATCAATTTTTTGAAACAGAATAACATTTATCATTGTTTATATTTATCAAACCAAACGCATATTTCCTTAAAAACTACTGAAAGTGTTGAAGAATTAAGCTATGTGAATAGGTTGCCGGTTTTAAATATTCTTGGTAAAGGTGCAACTGTTAAAACCTTTACTAAATTAAGACAATCATTGAAAACTATCGGGGACTATTTACGTGATGTTAAAAAGATTTCGAAAGATTTTATGTTGATATCAATATTCAACTCGTATGTCGTTGAACTTGACTGTCCAGGTCTTTACCAATCATATTATTCACATTTTCCTATAACAAAGTTAGAAATAAGTGAACCATTTGATTTGAATAATTTATCATACTTTCCAGATTTGAACTCTTTACGGCTTTCTAATAGAATAGGTTTCAAAAATATTGATATTAGTATTGAAGCTAAAAACATATTATCAAATTTAAAAAAAATTCATTTTGATTTTTGTGATCCAACAAGTCTTCAGTGCCCTACTAGAGATGATGAGCAATTCCGGTATAAATATGATAAAGATACTTTTAAATTTTTGAAAGAATTAAAATCTATGGAATATTTTAGTTTTGCAGGTACGGACTTGAAAGATATGATAATTTTAATTATTGATAATTTACCTCAACATTTGAAATATATCAGATATGTTAGTTATAACAACTTATTTTTTACATTATCAAAGTATAAAGGTTTGAATGGTGGGTTAATTGATTTGACGGTTACGTTTGAAGCTTTACCAAGGTGGAGTTTAATAGCTGATTATTTGATAAATTATATGATTGAGAAAGGACATGTGTTAGATGCGGAATATCATTGTAATTTATTTACTGGTGGGTATTTAGATTGGAATTCCAATAAAGTCAAACAAGATTTCAAAACACTGATTGAAAGTAAAATCAAGTATTTATATTTTTATGGTAATAGCACAAGATTGTATCACGGGGTTCTAGATAATATGACAAATTTAAAATATATTTATATCCAGAGTTCAGTAAAAGTGGATGTTACTTATTTTAGTGAGCAATCTAAAAAGATATTTAAGAATGCCAATGTAAGTTATTTTGTTGATTTACAGGAATTTTATTTCAGTGTTAAAAACTTAAAAATACAATGGATATATTGTACCTTTTGAAGATTGACACAAAATATTACTAGCTGTAGTATGCAGCATGCATAATATCCAGATACCTTGGTAGAAGATTTCCAAAAATTTCTGTAGTATAATAATTTTAGACTATGATTTTAATTGTTTTCAAATTCAAGACTCTTTAGATATATTATTATATTATATCTATAGAACAATTTTTTTATAGCATTTTTTACAATACTATAACAGTGTTGTCTCCACTCTCAAACTAGATTCAAGAAGGTCACTACTGATATTTAAAACCCTAAACATGCACTATTTTTCGAATTAAGTGTACTACTATTGTACATGCAAAGAATAAGGGGTCTAAAAGATAAAATAAATTATAATCATTATTGTAATCAAAAAATACTTGGGAAAAAAAAAAAAGAAATGCAGGGAGTGGCTTTAAGTTTTTTTCAACGCAAGACATACATTTAATTCAATGATAATATTAAAAGATGATGAATGGTTAATACCTTCAAAAATTGACACCTCAAAATTTATTACTACCACAGAATATTCTCAAAAATTAAATAAAGAAATTTTGATTATTGACTGTAATGATGTTGATGGAATCAAAGATTATGGTTTTAAAGATTTTGAGGATTTAATAAATTTGAGGATGCCTTTGAAATTAAAATTTGAGGGTTTTGGTGGCCTGAAGTGCATAAAGTGCACATATATTTTATACTACACTAAGTAATAAACTCTTACTATACATGTATATTAAAACGTATACAGTCATTAAGTATAGCTTTATACTACAGTACACACAAAATACATCTTTTTTTCTTTCTTCTTCCGCATACATATACTGTATATATTTTATAATTATGGATGAATAATGCGACGTTCACTTGTGCTATATAGTATATATATTACGAGGCAAAAAAAGTTAAAGCCTTTTTTTTTTTTTTTTTTAATAAAATAGGTTAGTATATTTATAAAATCGAGTTAATATGACTACTATTAACAACGCGTATAAAATTTGATGATAATTATATTAAAATTTGTCTGCATACTTTGAAGAACTGAGAGTACACATGTATGTTTCTTGAATTCAGAAAAGCTTTTAAATAATTCATGTACTGCACAGTACGCGTTCTAGATTTTTAGTTACACAAATACCGCAAAACTAGCCCAGTATGAATAAAATAAATAAAATAGATATGTGGATTACATTATCACAGAGTGTACCATGTATATATCTTGCTTCAGAAGTTAAATCCATAATGTTTATTTAATAAGAGTTATAAAAAAAAATAAAAAGATATAGACATCTGTATTATACTTCGAATAATTCATTTGTGGTTCCTAAAACTTTTTATCTAATATTACCAGGTACTACCGTGTAGCTATACATGGTAGTTTTTAGTAAGTTTTAAGATATGAGATCGCATGTTCTAAGATCTGCATGTTCCAAGATCTGCATGCTCTAAGATCTGCAGTGCTAACGCGTTATCGCGAAGATCCGGATCTGATCACAAACGATCTCAGAGTAAAAAGAATTCAAACGGGTTTTATATTACTTACAGTAGGTGAAATGTATCTGAAAATCAATAAAAGATCAACGAAATATTGAGAGCACCCCATACCGATATCATTAAATAATATCGGTGTCTCATAACCTTATTTTGTAAATGCGGCTGATTGTAAAATCTCAATATGACATAAATTTTGTTACTATTTACAATCATTTGCTATTATTTAAAATTAACTTCAACTATCTACAATTAACTATTATTCAAATTCACTTAACTCTAAATTCTGATACTCAAAGCTATTCTAAGTTCAAATTATAATCTAAATGAGTTTCATCAAACTTGATATAGCTTGAATGATCAAAGTTATTGTCACAACTTTGAAATTACTATTCTATTAATTGTATCATGATAATTGTATCATATTAATTGTATCATATTAATTGTATCATATTAATTGTATCATGATAATTCTATCATTCTAAAAACTCTAATAAAAAGTTCTATAAAAGTACACTAAAAGTCGTCATATTTCTCCTGATTCTATATCTTTCGATTAATATAAAAAAGTATTGACACATAGTTAGCTAACTATCTAGCAGACAATTATTCATCACCAAGATAAAAGTACAGCATGAACAACGATTAGTAAGTTCATTATCATGTGCAAACCTGTGATTAGCAAGATATTTTATATAAACATAAAGGTAATATATTAATTAATTATTTAGATTTGTATATAGTCTTTGGAGATTAGTTAAGCTGGTAGCTTCGCGCTAATAAAACTATGTTCACGCTAGTTTCACAACTAGACACTGACAAATATTTTGAAATGAGGCTGAAGAATAAATAAATAACTATTTTCAATCGTTTGGAAACTAAAAAATCCCCAAATTGTATCAAATAAATCTCAAATGTTCTCAATTATTTTTATTATCCTATTTTTTTCCCCAAATTTTGACTATAAAGATATCACAAATTTCCCTAAATTTTTTTTCTTTCTTTTCAATATCATTCGTTCAGTCAATTATAAACAATTAACAAAAGCATCCATCTATTTGCTACTCAGCTAAATAAATTACAAAAAAAAAAAGTAAGAAAAAAACTTCTTTTAACCTTTATTATAATCATTTTCAACCTTTTTTTCTAATTTTTGTAATACCTTCAACTTTTTAAACACAAATTATAATTTTAATTATATACAAACAATCAACAGTTTGATATCCATTTTATTTTATTTGACTTATACTATTATTATTGCTTTTTTATTTTTATACAATAGTCTATTCAACTACACAAAAAAATGAGTGGTTACAACAAAAAAAATTCCAGTTGTAAAGATTTAGGTTCAGATCAAAAAGAAACAAAATGCGGCAATAACAACACAGATTCTAATTGCAAAACTTCAAGTCCAGATCAAAAAAATAAAAGGCCAGATAGCAACTCAAAAGATCCTTATTATTATGAGTTAAGTGGAGATCAAGAAAATGCTATTATTGAAGCTGTTCAACCATTTTTTAAATATAATAATAGTATTATTGATGAAGATAAGCTTGTCAAAACAAGTCCAACAATTGAACAATTAGGTGATAAAGGTTATGAAGAAGTCTTAAAGAATTTCATTTACCAGAATCTAGATAATGGCTCAGATTTAACTGTAAACAAGTTGGATGAATTACAAACTTTAAACTGTCTTAAGTTCAAGGTAAAATGCGCAGCAGCTCAAGAACAACGCGATGGGTATTTCAAGCAAAATAAATTAAAAGAATACTCAATGTATCAGTATGTGTCATTAGTGATTTCTATGGCTGGAATTTCGCAATCTAAAGATGTTAGTATAGAGCGAGAAGCTTCACCAATACCCGATAAATGTGGTTACAGTAATACTGAAATTACTATAGAAAAAAGAAAAGAAGCTGAAAGCGAATCAATGAAAAATGAGGATGGCTCAATATCAGGTAAAAAAATGGATTTAATTATTTCAATCCATAACAAACATTACATTGTTGAAATGAAAAAATTCAAGTTTGGGTGCAGAAACGAAAGCAATTATTATAAAGTTTCAGACAAAGTCAAAAAAGCTTTCCAACAATTATTTTCATATATGAGAAGAAAAGAAACAGAACATGGTGTTTTGATGCTTATGGATTGTATTTTTTTTTGAGAGTTGTCTGGAGAAAAGTTAACAGTTAGATGCAACTCTTTTCTTGATACGAATGAATTACTACTTTATTTTATTAATATCAACAAAACTTGGGATGATAAATCAATTACAGAATTTGGGAAATTAGAAGAAAAAATGGAAAGTTATGAAGAAAAATTGTTGTTGTTGTTGTTGTTGTTAAATCATTTATTTTATAGTAGTACATAAAAATGAAGAAAAATTAAACAATAACGATGGTAAGAAAACTGATTCAAAACACAAGCAGTATCAAAATATGGCTAGTTTAAACTTCAAGA
>JAJLUL010000024.1:10920-45231 GCA_030564325.1 Blastobotrys capitulatus
TGGAGATTTAGGTGGAAAGGGGGGAGTTATTATCCGAGCTCTCAGAGGGGAGAGGACACCAGCAGGGGTGGAGATAGGGCCGAGGGGGGTGTCTACTTGTGCCCAAGAGGCCTGCACCTCCTACTAGTGAGGGAAACTAATATAATATAATTAATGTACCAATATATAATAAATAAAAATGATTACAACAACAACAAAACTTCAAATCAATAAGTCCAGAGCCAGAGTTGATATTATTCGCAAAAGTATTGCAACACAAAGTAGCACACAAACCAATCAACAAACCAGTCAACAAAATAGCAAACATAAGAAAAGAATGAATGATGAACAAGTAGATGCTAAAAGAAGAAGAGTACATCAAAATAAAGGAAGAAAATGAACAATGATATATAAATTATAAATAATGACTAATTAAAAAAGATATTATAAAATAACAGTAAAATAAAATCTTAATAATAAAAATAGCTTATTAAAAACTTCACTTGAAAAAAAAAAAAAAAAAAAATAGATTAATCTACAAAAACCCTATAAAACCCCGGAATTGTTGATGTACTTATATTAAAATACCTATTAGTTCAAATCCATTATTCAAATAAATATCATATTAACTAGAATAATAAAACATCAATTAAAAATAATTATAATATATAAATTATGAAATAATTATTAAGCACAATTAATCAGTTTATTTATTTATATTTATCCCATTTTTAAACAATGTATACATATATACCACCATAATATAATTAGTTAACAAAAACAATGAACAATTATATAATTCATAAAGTACACTGTCATAATGATATAATATGTACCATTATATTATTCATAAATATTGATCTATCATAATGATACAATACTAATACTTTTCATGTTGTAATACAAACCAATAAAGCTTTTAATGCTCAAAAGCCAGCATATTCATTAATTATCAGTTAAGGTATTAATTTAGATTATACATACCCCGGATCAAATAGTAGCTAGAACTTTAAAAGATATTGAACAGTTAATAATTAATATAATAATTGATAAAGTGAAAAAAAAAAAAAAGATTATTTTATTTATTAAATACAAAACTGATAGACACTCTAATATTGAGTAGTTTCACTTCATGCTGTAGTTTTTTTCTCTGGTTACTCCAAACATAGTAGGAAACCCTAATCTAGACTATCTAAATATGATGAGCCGCATCGCCAATCAGATAAGAGCATCTACCGAGCATCTACCACTATTAGAGTTGTCTCTTTTTTCTCTTCTTTTTCAAAAGCATCAGTGAACCGATACTTTTCACTGTCATCAGATATGAGACATATAATTTCAATTCAACAGCTTGTGTTTCGCGTTATATTAATGTGTATCCTCTGAGCTCCGATGTTCCGATATCAGGAGGTTATGTTAGTTTTCATATAGTTTGTAACTTAGAAAGAAGACAACAACTAATAATCATCTATTTAAATATATTAATTCCTTTTAATTATATTCCTTTATTCTAGTGTCAAGAGCGAACTAGGGTCCGTATAATAGAAGTTACGATATTACAAATATAACGCGAAGCACAAGCTTATAAATCTAATAAAAATAATCCAAATATTACAAAAGTGGTTAGCATATTAATATTCATATAATACTAAAGATATTAGATGTTAGATAAACTAATGGGTATGGTTGGAGGTGTAACCTCCGACTCTAAACCGCGAGACTACTTCTACTTGAGAAAATTTCTGAACTCGGATCTCGGACTTGGATCTGGTGCGGCTGAGGGCTCCGCTGGTCAAGCTGAGGTAAAATCGGTAGTTTAAATGGTTAATTAAAGTTGGTAAAACAAGCTACAGTATACTGGTCTAGTAATTAAAATTAAAACTCGCTCTAGTGAACAATAGTTTACAAAACCACCTAACGATTATCATTTCTTTCACTAGCAGACCCACTCAGATAATTTTTTAGACCCTACTCTAATACCTGGTATCCTTCGAATCCCGGGCCACTCCACTAGCGCTCTTATATATATATTATAAGGTACGCGTCCATATACATGTATATGGATGACATGCCATCTCGTTTTTAAATATTGCATGCAGTCAGTCCGAGGATTAAGACCACCCGACCCGGGCGTCCAATGATATCACGAAACGCTTTTCAAAATCTGTAGACAAACTATAAACCCCTGTTTTACCACCATAACATTAGATTTAGATTCTTTAAATAATATGGGTAAAATTCGAAAAACTGTTGATTTATCTGAAAAAAATTATATATCAGATGAAATCCCTCCTCCTCCTCCCCCCCCACAAGCTACTGAAATAAAATATTATACAGTTAGAAACTCGATTAAAAAGATTAATAAAGGCCGACAATTGCTTGCTAATAACCGTGAATTCGAAAAGGTAACACGAATAAGTGAGAGATTATCACGACATGTTGAATTAATCTTGAAAAGAAACAAAGATCAAACCGTCCCTGAAATGATCTCGATTATGATTTAAGCATCTCAATCAACAAATTTATTCAATGCTGCCAGAAACTCAGTTAGGAATATATGAAAAAGTCAATAATTAGTAAATTAACTGATGAACAAATTGATGACCGTTTGGAGTTTGTACATAAGTATATTTCTGATAATGATTGGTCATTTGAGAATACTAGTTATTTTTACTGATGAATGTTCGGTTGAAAGTGTCTTACAGGGTCGACGAAAATATGCATGGATGAAGACTGCAGAAACAAGATCTGAAGAGTAAATCAATTATAGATCAAGACAAACTAGAACAGCGGCGGTTATGGTATGGGCTGGAATTTATTTATAAGGTGGTCGTACTAAGTTATATTTATCATAAACATTTAAATGCACAGGATAAAGCCAAGAAGACTTATAACCACTAAACATACATCAATGTGCTAAGAGCAGCTGATTGTGATTTAGATAATGGTCCAGAGGGGTTATATATTTCAACATGATAATGCTCCAATCCATACTGCTCGAAATGTGAAGGATTATTTTGAAGATAGTGATCATGAAATTTTAAAATGGCTGGCAAATTCACCGGATTTAAACCCCATCGAGAATGTTTGGAATTTATTGAAAAAAAAATGGAACGATTTACCTCTAAGTAAAAAAAAAGATTTTTATGGTAATTATTTAAAGAAGCAAACCCATTTTGGAGATATGTTAGGACAATTGTGGGATAATATTGAGCAGGAAAAAATAGATAACTGTATTTTGAGTATGAACAATCGTTTGAATGAGGTTATAAAAAATAATGGTCAACCAATTGAATATTAAAATAGTGAATGGTTCTAAATAAACTATAATACTCAGTAATTTTATGATATTAGTTTTAGCAACTTTTAATCTTTTTATTTTCCTGTATTTTTAAGTTAAAAAATAGTTTATCTATATTAATGTTGTGAACAAATGTCCAGGGTTTGGTCTTATTCCTCAGACTGACTGTATATCCATGGCAATATCTAGATATAACCCTCACATGTATTCACAATTGGTAATTAACGTTAACCTTATAATTATATAAAATCATGCATTACTTCATGCATATTATTGATTTTTGATATACAGATTATAATTAATCAGTTACTTTACCGGTTATATATAACTAATTAAGTAGCAGTAATATATATAATAGTAATATCATGTTTACATCTCCCCCTCTCATCATTGACATGTTTTGTGTTTAAAACCGGTTTGCCCCTTAAGCCCTCAAGTCAAACCTGGCTTATAATATATAAGCTTTATAAAATATTCTTAATTCTTGTAGATTATTTGTGCATACTCGGGGTATACCCCTCACAAACTGTTTATAAGACAAAAATTTATAAAGGATGGTAAAGAAAAAATTAATATTGCAACAGGTTTCTTTGCTATAGTGTTATTAATTTAAAAAAAACATCCTCAACTCAGGTATACCCAAATATTGCTGATACCACATCTCTTTCAACAAAGACTAAGCAAGCAAGCTTGAGACCTGGAATATCGATATTATTGGCCATTCAAAAAATGTAAGCTTAGCTTCAAAATTTCCAAAGTTTTATCTAACTTTAACTTACATACAGTATATACACTGTATATTTAAAATATACAAATAAGTGTATGGGCTTTTTGTAAACTTAGAAAAAATAATCCTGCGACGATCAATGATGAGCAAGCTTTTTCTTAATATTATAATATTAATGATATTATTTCCTAGAAGCCCTCATCATCATCGTCATCTATTTATTACCAGTCCCATTTGATTGATATACATGTAATTTTTTTTCTCATGAAAACATTCGCTTGATTTCTTTAAATTACTATAACTCATACTGGTACACCATGGTAGGCATTCTACTGTAGTACATTACTGAAATGGCCATCAGACCATCATTGCAAATACTCTATCATCTCTGCAAATCCCCCAGACTTTTGCCAACCAAAAAAAAAAAAGATAATGCTTTATGATATAATGTAAATTTCTGTACCAACAATAGTATACATATATTGTTCTCATGACCTAATATAACAACAGTAAAAGTAAGAGTACAATTGTACATTAAAAATTTCTCAGCATTTCAATTTGAACATCCCCAATTGTTAACCTGAGGAGATACATCCTAGGCTCAAAATACACCAGTAGTATACATACCAACTACAACATTCATTAATTTTATCATGACCGTAGAGTGGATTAGTTGTTGATGTGATGTGGTAATGGACATATTTATTTCTAGTCTACCTATTTGCTCAGCCGATTAGTACTTACAGCCACCACTTCAATAACCTTGGTCTATAAGTTAGAACTTTATCTATAGCCACAATGGATACTGGGCCAGAGTCTTGTGGCTTTACCATACTTTTTTAAGGTCTGTGATCAAATCAATCTATCTAAATTTTGTATTGATAAACAGTGCTATACACCAGTCAATGGGAAAACTATTAACTACTATTACATCTGATGCAGTCAATTTTTTTTTTTAGATCAAATAAAAATTTGAAGAATCAATTTATTAACGATTGCAGACTACCTGGTACAATATTATATCAATCAATCAAAAATCAACCAACATAATGTATGCAGTATGATTACACATAGTCTTAGTGATAAAAATCCAATCCAATCCATAGACCCATTGACTCACCCTTTTTAATACCTATTTCTTCCCTGTCGGCTCAAATCGGTAAGAATTCCTGCCTAATTAGGAAAATCTCGGACCCTACCTACACACTTTTTACTTCTACTTCGCTTAACACAGCTTAAAGTAACTAATACGGTAGCCTTCCTTTTAATTTTTTTGTTTCATAAATTAAGCGGTGGCGTGCATAATTACTCTATAGTAAAGATTAAAGATTCTAGACTTTCCTACCACAAATTAAACTTGCACTTACACACTACTGTAAGCGTAAAAAAACTCTTTTTCTAGGCGGCAACAAAAAAATCTCCACTTAAAACAACAACTGTCGCAATTTTAAGATTTTTTTTTTGCTTGTGCAGCTTTTTTTTTTTTTGTTCCCAATCAATAATCAATTTTTTTAAAAAAACCTATCTTCATTTTTTTTTTATTTTATCATCACGACATTTATCTATTACAAATAACAATCTAAACTTAATACTAATAAACAAAAAGCTATTAATACCTTTTAAAAAAATTCAGCTGAGAGAGTACGACAAATAAAATAAATTTTTAGTATCAATAGCTACTTTACAAAAAACTTTCTTTTCACTACTAATAAAGATAAGGAGATAAAACAAAAAAACAGGAAAAGTATTGAACTCATTACATATTGCATTAACTAAAGAGAAGGGGGGAAATATATATATATTATCAACAATAAAAAAATGGTTAATATAGTATATTTTGATAAAGATTTTGAAATTTCAAAAGAATATGGTGAACAAAGATTTCGAGGTAAAACAAAATTAAAGAAAAAAAATAATAATGAAAACAATAATAAACCAATAATACCAAATATGCCTCCATCACCACAATATTATAATAATAATTTATTTAATAACAATGGTAGACCACTTATAAGTAATAATAATAATAACAATAGTAGTAATGATAATACTGAAATTAATGTACCATTATTAGTTGGATTATTATCAGGAATTGGTACATTATTATTAGGATTATTAGCAGCAGTTATATGGTTTGCATTAATAGGACAAGGTAGAATTAGATTAGGAAGTGGAGATCCAGGTGAATATGATGATGAACAAAATTTTTTGGAACAAGAAACAGAAGCATTAGAACATATGGATGAATATTCAAAACAACATTATTTAAGAGCCAAAAATTTTATTGAAAATAATCCACCATTAAGTGAAAATACTGATATATCATTATCACAATTTATGACAATACAAGAAAAAGGAGTATCAGCATGGGAATTTGAACCAGATTTTGAAACTTCAAATTGTTTTGTTGAAGGTAGAACAGAAATTGAATTTTTTGATGATACAATAGGATGTGTTCAAACTAATTTACCAATTCCAAGACAAAATGATGTTTATTATTGGGAAGCCAAAATTTATGAAAAACCAATTGATACAATAATATCAATTGGATTAACAACAAAACCATATCCAAATTTTAGATTACCAGGTATGCATAAATTTTCAATAGCATATGATTCAACTGGAGTTAAAAGACATAATCAACCATTTAATGCACCACATTATGGTCCACCATTACAACCAGGTGATGTTATTGGATGTGGATATAGAACAAGAAGTGGTACAGTTTTTTTCACAAGAAATGGTAAAAAATTAGAAGATGCAGTTCATGGTATGAGAATGAATTTATTCCCAACAATTGGTTCAACAGGACCAGCAAATATAGTTGTTAATTTTGGTCAAGCAGGATTTGTATTTATTGAAGCTAATGTTAAAAAATGGGGTTTAGCACCTATTCAAGGTTCATTAGCTCCTCCACCTCCTTATGGACAAGAACAAGATTTTGTATTATTAGAAAGTGGTCATCATACTCCAGTTAATAGTACTAATAATGATCCCCCACCATCAATTAATGAAGAAGATTATGGAGAACCAAGTACTATTAATACTCCAGATTCTGTTAATGATATTAGTTTAACAAGATTGCATACTATTAATAATAAACATTTTAGTAGAAATGGAGAAGAACATGATGATGATAATGAATCAAGACCATTATTAGTTGATCAAAGTAATGATAATGAAAATGATGATGATGATGATGAGGATAATGAAGGTCCTGTAATCAGAGCTTTATCACCATCACCTCCACCATCATATACTTCAAATGATAGTGATAATGAAGATTAGTAGTGTTTGTTTGTTCATTATTATTATGATTATATATATTATTTAGCATTTTTTATTTATTTTTTTTTATTTTTCTTCTTTTTCTTATTAGAATTATTATTATTATCTGTCCTATTCTCACTAACTTGAGTATTATTATTATTATTATTATTTGTAACTTCAGGAGTATTATTGGTATTATCTTCATCTAAATCACCATATTCAACTTCAATACCAGCCATTAAACTAGCCATACCTTGACATCTAGTAGTATTAACTTTTGATTTATCTAATTTATCTTGTTTTGTAATAAATACACCTTTTGGACCTAATGCATTTAATAATCTTGATAATTGATTAACTTTATTAATTCTTATTCTAAAACAAGCACCAGTAATTGGATCAAAAGTTTTAAAATGTGCAATTGATGGTTTTGCATTTTCAATTTGAGTTTTTGAAACTAATTTTGATTTATGATTAACATGAGAATGTGTATATGTTGTTGTAACTTTTGTTGTGGTTGGTTGGGCTTTTAATAATGTTGTTGAAAGTTCAATAAATTGATCAATATCTTTAACAATCGTCATGGTGGTGGTGTGGTAGTGTGTATATTGTGATGGTGATGATTAAAAATTATTGTTGGAAAAAAAATGAAGGTGTTGTTGTTTGACCACATAAATTTTTTTTTTGTCAAAAGAAGGTTGAGCTTTGCAACGTGAAGGGACCGGTTGGGAGGAAACGAATTTTCAAGCCCAAAAGCCGCATTATCTAGAAGATTTATACTAAAACCATTCGATACATAATAAACTACAATACTTTGAAATTAATAAATGTTTTTTAGAAAATACTTATTTTGAATATTCTAAAGACTCTATAAAATAGAAATATTATATAATATATATATATGAAAAAAAAAAAATGTACATTTTATTAATTAAATAATAATAAATTATTCTTCTTCTGAAGATTCATCACTTGATAAATTACCAGTACCCATTCCATTATTATCATCATCATCTTCATCATCATCAGATGAATCACTATCATTACCCAAATTAGAAGCACTTAATCCTTGAGCCATTGAAGTAGTAGTTTTACCACCAACAGATCCACCAGTAGCACCACCACTACCACTTGGTTTATTACCTGTACCACCACCACTAGAACCATCTTGACCTTCATATTTTTTCAATGCTTGTTCAATTTGTTCTAATCTTCTTGCTTGTTCTTCTTCAGTTAATGGTCTATTTTTTTTCTTAGTTCGATTATTTGGTACTGATGAATTTCTCTTTTTTTTATTACCTCCACTTGTATTACCATTATTAGTAACATTAGTTGTTGAACTTGTTTTTGAACCATCTAATTCAAAAACATAATTATATAATTTTAATACAACTTTTGGATCCAATTCATTAATATCTAATTCAATTTCATCAGTATCTGCCAAATGAGGATAATTTTCTTTAATAATACTAATAATAACACCAATTTTATCTTCAGATGATTCATTAATTTGTTCACTTAATGATTGTTTCATTTCATTTGTTAATTCAGTTGCTGGAGGATTTAATACTTCAACAGTTGTTGTTGATGTTGAATTATTACTCTTTTGTTTAGAACTAGTACTATTTCTTCTACCATTACTTGTACTACCAGTATTACCAGCAGTACTCTTTCTTTTATTGGATGATGACGATGTAACTGAAGAATCTTTTCTCTTCTTTTTTGGTTGTTTACCTTTTAATGCATCTCGTTTTAAACTAGTAATTTTATCTTGTAAATCTTTAATTTGATTTTCCAAAAATTTAATAGTATTTGCAGTAACTTGATCTAATTCAACATCACTAACTTGATCTTCAGAATCACTAATTGGTTGTGGAGGTGGAGTTGGTGGTGGAACTGGTTTATCAGCCCATTTTTTATTAAAAACTTCTTCTAATCTTTTACCCATAACATTAACAGGACTTAAATCTGGATTAAATTTATAACAATTTTGAAACATTAATCTAACATCACTTTCAAAATCATCAGCTGTTTCATATTCACCATTTTTATATTTAGTTTGAATTGTTGATAAATCCATTGGATGTTTAATAATTTGATAATATGATGGACAATTTAATGCAACTGGATCAACTGGTTGTAAAAATGGAAAAGAATATGATTCATGTTTTTTACTTAATAATTCTCTCAAAACTTGACCACAAAATTTTAATTCTTGTTGAAATTTTTTCTTTCTTGGTCTATTTGAATGTTCTCCATACATTAAATCTTTTGGTTTTGGTGGATGAATTTCTCTTTTTGGTCGATTTTCTGCAACTGAATCTCTTCTTATTGATGATGAATTACCATTATTTGATTTTGTTGTTGTTGTAGTTGTGGTGGTAGTTGATGAAGGTGCTACAGGAGCTTGGGTAGATTGTGTTGTTGCTGGAGTAGATGAAGATGAATGTGTATTAACTGCTGCATTTGCTGCATTAGCAGCTGATCTTTGAGATTTAGTTTTTGAAGGAGGTGGTTGTGGTTTTTTCTTAGCTTTTGGTGGTGGAGGAGGTGGTAATTCATAAGTTGGCATATGATTCATATGTTTTTCAAAACTAGTTTTAACAGATCTTGCCATTGTTGAAATTAAAGATTCTGCACCATTAAATGCTTCACAATTTGCAACAATTAAATTCATATCATTAACAAATTCACTAATTTTATTATATTCACCATTTTGAACTTTTTTCTCCATTCTTGATAAATCCATTGGATTTTTAATTACTTCATAATAAGTTGGAACATTTAATCTAACAGCATCAACTGGATGTAAAAATGGACCAGCATCTTTTAATCTTTTAACTGAACGTAAAACTTGTTGAGCAGCTTTTTGTTGATGTTTTGGTAATCCTGGTGGTGCATCTGCTGGTGGATCTAATGATTTTTTTTCTTCTTTATTGTTGTTAGTATTAGTTGTTGTTGAAGTAGGTGTTGAAGCAGTTGGTGTAGAAGTAGTTGGAGTAGCTGGAATTGGTTCTTTTTTTGTAACTTCTGTTGGTTCGGATGGTTTTGATTCTGAAATTGCTGGTGTTGGTTCAGCTTTCTTTGGTTCTTCTTCATCATTATCACTTGAGAGTTTTTGTCGTTTGGGTTCTTGATCTGATTTTGAATCTTCCAAATCATGTTTTTTATCTGATTTGTCTTCACCTTCTTTATTATTTAGTTCTGGCGCTTGTTCCATTGAAACATCTTCATCTTTAGTTTCTTCTTTAGGTTTATTTTCATCAACATTATTCATTGAAACATCACCATCTTCATCAGGTTTATTTGATTGTTCTTCATCTTTTTTATTTTCTTGTTCATTTTTCAGTTCTTTTGATTCACCATTAGGTTCTTTATTTTCATCATTTGGTTTATCATTAGTAACTTCTTGAACTTTTTCTTCTTCTATATTATTAGTTGAATTAGTTTCTTCATTTTTTGAATCTTCTTCTTTCTTTTCTTCCTCTTCTTTATTTTGTTGATCGTCTTTTTTCACTTCATCTTCTTTTTTATCTTCATTATTAGATTTTTCTAATTCTTGATCTTTTGATTCTTTATTAACATCTTCACTTTCAACTTTTGATCCTTCTTCTGATGATTTAGATTTTGATTCTTCTTCTTGTTTTTGTTGTGATTCTTCTTCTTTTTGCTGCTGCGGTTGTTGTTGTTGTTGTTTTGTTGAATCTAATTGTTGATCTGTATTAGCTTGTTGTTGTTGCTGTTGCTGTGCAATGGCATCTTCATTAACTGACATATTTAACATATATTATTCTTTAAAAATTGATATTAGTAATAAAAAAAAAACTTTGTATAATATAATCGAGGAAAAATAAAAGAAATAAATTAAATAGGTGAAATAAAAAAAAAATTAAATAAAAAAATTAAAAAAACAATTAAAACATTAAAATAAAAATAAAAAAGCACAAATTAATAATAATAAAATAAATAAATAAATATAACAATTAAACAAAAAAAAAAATTTAATAATAAAACTTCAAAATTAACTCTTTTTTCGTTTTTCTATTTGAGATGATTAATTCTTTGAAAATTATTAGTTAGTTATTTTTTTTTTTCTTTAAAAAATTGATGGTTGAATAAATGTACTTTTTTTTTTATATTTATTTAATAGTTTTATTAGTTTTTGTTGTTGTGGTGTGGTTTAGTTTTTTTGGTGATATTACGTAATCCTACCGAAAAAGGAAACTTTAAAAAAAAAAAAAAAAAAAAAAAAAAAAAAAAAAAAAAAAAAAAAAAAAAAAAAAAAAAATCTTTTTGGGATTTTCAAAGGAAGCCGTCGAGTATTTATATTATCGCGCACCTCACAAAGGTTTTTTTTTTTTTTTTTAATCAAGCAAAATCAAAAAAAATCTAAGAGGCAGGACTTTTTTTTTTACAACAAGAAATTTTTCATCACATCAGATCCTTTAAAAAAACCAGCTTTTTTTTTTTAAGCTTCTCTCCCTTCTCCTCCCCGCGAAACACCGGTCGGAAAAGAAAAAACTTTTTTTCATTGGGAGTTTTTGTTTCTTATTTTTCTATTATTCTATAGCGCTTAAAGCGCCACATTTTTTTTTAAACTATAGAGATTCATAATATGTATAAAAATTTCTTCTGAAGATTTCCGATCAGATTCTAGTTTAAGAATTACTGGCAGAAAATAAAAATAAAAATTTGTGAGTCAACGCGTCTTTTTTATTATTCAATATCTATTAATTATTTGCGGATAATCTTGAAAATAGAACCCTTCAAATAAATAAAGAAATATTGAATTCTTGTTAAAAAAAAACAATTCAATGACTTTCAATGGAAAAGTTCAAAGTTAGGTGATAAATAAAGTTAAATTCTCAAAAGAAGGGGTATATAAAAATTATTATTATTAAAGGAGTATTTTGTGTTGTCAAATGGATATATTGATTCTAAATAAATTCAATTCTTTTAAATTAATATTTTTTTTTGGACGCGACTTTGATGAGAATTTTAACAGCAAAATAACTATCATATGTTTGCATAACTTAACTAATTATCAAAATCCGTTTTGATCAATGTTATCGAATTGTTAATAATGTTGCCACGTTGACATTGAAAAAAAAAAAAAAAAAAAAAAAAAAAATTTTTGCTACATCTCCGATTTGTTACCATAATTGAAATTCGGGTGGCTAGATCGACAGGTTACTGTGTTAGTATTTTATGCTTTTTTTTTTTTTTTTTTCAACCAAACATCAATATTAGCTGTAATATCAACAATTTCTTTAATAATTTTCATCCTTTTATTTGATGTTTTTGTATAGCTTTCAATTCTAATCAATTTGATACTAATAATTCCATAATATATTGTTGTAAAAAAAAAGATTAAGGTATAATGTACTAAAGGTATAATAGCGATGATGAAAAAAAAAAAAAATGTCGTGAAAATTTTTTCTTTTTCAGATCATTACAAGCTTTAACAACCAATTTCAAAAAGGTATCATCATAATAAAAAATTGAGTCATTTGGAGATAATTTAAAAAAAAACCTTTTTTTAATCCCTGATCTTGAGTGTACAAATTGTTCTTATTTATAATCTTCTAGTCAAAGTTATTGTTGAACATGTCAAATTTTAAATATTTTTCATCATTTTCGATTGTAATTGTTTTCTAAAAAAAAAATTGATAATGAAACGTGTCGTCTTCTTAATAGGTAAAAAGTGGGTATTCAAAAAAAAAAAAATTGTGTTGAGTTGGCAGGAAAATAAAAAAAAAAAATTCTTTAGGGCCAAGGGATGGTCGGAAACGGAAGAGTTTGTTTTAAACCTAGCTTGAGTTAGTTGGTTGAAATGTAAAGGTTTATTTTTGGGTATTATTAGTAAAATATAATGAAATCTGATTGGATCGTGAGAAGAAAAAAAAAATTTTTTTTTTCTAATAATCAATAATAAAACCAAAACGGTTCCAAAAATTAATGCACCATGGTAACTATAAATTAAACAAACATCCTGGCAATGATATAATAATATTTCTTTGAATAAGTCCATTCAGTTCATTTGAAAAAACCACTGATTAATGTTGATTATAATGAATTTAAAATATTAATACTGGTAACAAAAAAAATAATATACAATAACGAATAATTAATCCTTAGTTCAATAGATTGGTTAAATAACAAAAACTTTTTTAAACTTTGTTTTTACATTCTTTTGATTTTGGATCCTTTTTATTTTTCCCCTCTATGCAAAAAAAATTTTAGAAGCTTGCCCGATATTATACTTTTTTCATCCCTTTATTTTGTTGCTTTCAATCATTTTGCTTGTCTTGAACATGTTGAGATATAAAAAAAAAAAACATACTGAAGATATGCCAATATAATGTGTAAATTATTTAACTTAGAAAATATTTGATAAAAATAATACAATTGTTAACTTTTCATAATGAAAGTTTAGTTGATGATTGAAAATAGGAATAGATGGGTAAATGTACCAGTAGCGTGTGATAAAGGAAAACAAAAAAACTTTTCTAATCAGAGGTGATAAAAATTTGTGTGGCCCGCTTATGCAGCAGCAACTTTAAATTAATCAAAACACTCCAAAACACATACACCACGATCAATCTGATGTAAATTGATTCTTAATTATCTTGATGGTCGATCCTGTTGTGTTTCTTTCAATAATATTATTATAAGATAAAATTTTTTTTAAAAATTTAGATGTTTTTTTTTCTCTGATTGTAGGTCTAAATCAGTTTTTGAATCTTAGTTAAGGTAAAAAGAAAAAAAAAATGCAAAACTCGATAAGAAAAAATAAAAAATTGCCATAAAAGATCAAATAATTTCTTTGTTCATAGTAACTATAAGTGACCAAAAAAATAAATAGCACTTAAATAACTCCAACTGGTTGAAATTGTAAAATATGCATAGCTGAAGAATAAATTGATCTTTTAACTTAAAATCCATCCTTAGGTGGGTTTGATAAGAATTGATAAATTAATTAATGCATAATCTATTTTAATTAAGGGGTTAAAAAAAGTCTATTATCCACAAATAATAATAAAATCAATAAACGCGAAAAATCGATACGCATATATTAATCTTCATATTATAAAAACAATTGACTAATTATTGATCATGGCCGATAAGATATATGCTGATTATATTTTAAACCATTCAGCGCTAATTTTTTTTTCATATATATTGAACACTGACGACTATTGATAACATCTCAATTATCTTCTCAATACACTCTGCAATATCATATCATATAGTGAATAAAAAAATTAAACTACTTTGATAATAGCCCCATTGATTACAAAACATTATAACATTTCTTTTGTGTAACATTGTTGATGAAATTTTTATCATGTTAATGTCAAAAAGTCAAAGTTATTGATAGCGCTAGTTCAATTGATCTATAAAAAAAAATTAAAGCCGCACTAATGATTCAGATTACCATAATCAAGCGTGTAATTTTCAGTCCGATTTTTTTTGATTCCTCCCACCATACCATCAAAAAATTTCTTTGAAAAATTTCCAACATCAAAAAAATTACAATCATAAAAAGGTTCATCAAAAAAAGCACTACTAACCCATATTATCATTACAAAAAATGTTTAAACAATCACTTCAGACGACATTAGGAAAACCAGCAAGTTATGTTTTAGCAACATTAAGAAAATTTCCATCATTAGAACCAACAAAATTTCAACCAGTTTCAGCAGATATTTTAGGTCTACCCACTAGAAGAGATTTATTATGGAATGCAGTAGTATTTGAAAGAGATGCAGCAAGAGTTGGATCAAGACATACAAAAAATCGAACAGAAATGGGATATTCTGGTAGAAAATTAATGAAACAAAAAGGTAGTGGTAAAGCACGAGTTGGTGATAGAGGTACACCAATTAGACATGATGGTGGTAGAGCATTTGGTAGAAAACCAAATTTTGATTGGTCTACTGGATTACCATTTTCTGCTTATAGTAAAGCTATTAGAACTGCATTATCATATCAATATAATGAAGGTAATTTATTAATTGTTGATGGTAAAATTGATTTTGTTACAAAACATGAATTAGCAGGTGATTTATTTATGAAAGAATTAGGTTGGAATAATAAAAAAATTACTGTTGTTTGTGAAGAATTTCCAGAAAATTTTGATCAAGCAACAAGAAAATTTGCTAATAGAATTGATATTGTAACTTTAGATGCTGTTAATATTAGAGATTTATTAAAACCTGAAAGATTGATTATTGAAGCTGATGTTTTGAAAGCTTTAGCAATTGAATATGGTTCAAAGAGTCCAGTTAAATCTAAACAACCAGTTATAGAATTGAGTAATTAAAACTTTTTTTATAATATAATGTCTTGTAAATATTAATAGTCTAATACAAAAAAAAAATTGTGCATAGTTTTTCTAGAAATATATTCTTTAAATTAAATAGTCTATACAAAAAAATTTGGGGGTCATTAAATACTTTATAATAATATTATTATGACCAATCACCACCTCTTAGAGATAATAAATTCGAGATACATTCTTTTTCTCTTGCATCTGGAGATTTTGGTAATTGTTTTTTTGGTGATCTTCTAGTTGGTGATTGAGGTGGTTCTTGATCACTATTATTATTACTACTATAACTTAAATATCTTTTACCTTTTGGTGATTTACTAATAGATCGTTTTAATTGTTGTTTTGTTGGTGATAATTGATTATTTCTTAATAATTGATTTAATGAATGTGATTTAACCGGACTTAGAGGAGTCTTTAATTGATTTTGATACCTTTGAGATAATGGTGATAATACTTGTCTGTTATTATTATTATTAGTAGAATAATCAATAATTCGATCTTTTCTTTCTGGTGTTTTATTTGCTGTAATAATTTTAGCTTTACCATCATCTGACATTGATAAACATAATTTTTGTGTCTTTGGTAATGAAGTTGTTGTATTAAAAATATTCCTTCTTTCTGGTTCTTTTCTTTTAATTGAATTCTCAATATCATTGTTATTATTATTGTTATTACTTAAAGAAACTCTATCAATACTCATTGGAGTATTTAAACCAAAATTTTTGGTATCAAAAGATTTCCCACGTTGTGATTGTTTTCTAAATGCTTGTCTTCTATTTTGAAACCAAATTTGTACTGCTTTATTTGTCATACCAACTTTTTTGGCAATTAAATCTCGTTGTTGTCTATTTGGTTTAAAACATTTTTGAAATTCATTTTCTAAAATTTGTAATTCATGTGGACTTGTACGTCTTCTTTTTCTTCTTGCTAATTGCATATTATCTATAGATGGTTGATTTTTTGGATATGATTGTTGAGAATGGGAAATAAACGCGTATCCATTACTAGTAATCATACTAGGTGTAGTTAATAAATCATCATATTCTTCATCATCTTCATCATCTTCATCATAATAAAATTCATCTTCACTATTATTATTGCTTTCTGTTAATGAACGTTTTTTTTTATTTCTAATAATTGGTGTTGTAGTCTGAGCTGGTGTAGTTGTTAAACTTCTACCAGCTGGGGTTGGAGTTGGAAATGTATTTTTATTATTGTTAGTAGTATTATTATTATTTTTTTTTGTTGTGGTGGTAGTGGTACAATTATTGTTAACAGCGCCTGAACGCAATTGTGATAAAGATTGATTTGCGGTGGTAGAAGATCGAGAATATAAAGGAGCTGGCGTTGAATATTCAGAAAAAGTCAGTGATTTCGATTGCTTTGGTGTATTCATTCTGAATCTTTATCTTAAAGAAACTATCTCTTAATTAATAAAAAAAAAAATAGTTTATCTTGGTTGTGTATGTTTATTTTGATATAAGTAAAGTTAGCAAAGAGAAGAAAAGAAAAAGAGAAAAAAAAATTTAGAGTAAGAGAAAAAGAGAAAAAAAATTTAAAAAAAGCGTGTAAAAAAGGCTTGAAAGAAAAAAAAAAAAAAATTAATTAACTATATGCAGAGTAAATATGGTGTAAATGGGAATTTTATTTTTAATTAATAATGCTTGAGTGGGCCGAAAATTAAAAAAAAAAATAAAAAAATAAAAAAAAAAACGCGTTATTAGTTTACTTATTGGGATGGCTGGGAAAGAAAGAATTATTAAATTAACAAAAAGTATTGCTGTAGAGATACATGTACTTATTTTTTTACCTTTGAAGATGATACACTTTTCTGAGACTTGGAAGAAATTTACCACATACAGGTTGTACTGTACTGTACTGTACTGTTACTAAGCAGTAGTATCGATAGTACAGTACAATTGTAATCAAGGATTGTACCAGGTAGTCTAGGAGCTTTCATAATTTACCAATGTTTTGTATTCTATCATGGGTTGTAAATGTTGTCAATATCTTTTTACATATATCTTCCTTACTTTTTTATTAAACTATTCCGTACTTTTAGAAAAATCCTAGAAAAATCTACGATATTATTGTACAATAGGAATTCAATATAAATAAACAAGGCTTGAGCCCGCAGGCCTAAACATAGGCTCCTTCAAGCACTAGCAACTATCAGATTTAAACAGTGCTTGAACAATCTGACACAGTAAATCTAAGACATTTTTTATTTTCAGAAAAAAAAAAAATTTTTTTCAGTGTGTAAGGTCTACAGAGCTTACTGGCGACCACTTTTAAATTCTGAGTTCAAGAGCTAAAGATTACCGTAATTGGATAATAAAGATAAAGAAAATTTTTTGTTTCAAAAGTCCATTTTTCATCCTCTAAAGTTCAATTCAACCTTCCATCTTTTTACACAACCACTTTTTTAAAAAGATTATAAGAATTAAGAAATCAATATGTCATCATCAAATTTAAAATTAAGTTATGAAGAACGAGCATTAAAACATAAATCACCAGTTGCATCAAGATTATTAAATCTTATGGCAACTAAAAAAACCAATTTATGTTGTTCATTAGATGTTTATACAACAAAAGAATTTTTATATCTATTAGATATTATGGGACCAGAAATTTGTTTAGTTAAATCACATATTGATGTTATTTCAGATTTTAGTTATGAAAAAACTATTATTCCAATGTTAGAATTAGCAAAAAAACATAATTTTATGATTTTTGAAGATAGAAAATTTGCGGATATTGGTTCAACTGTTAAAGCACAATATTCTGGTGGTATTTATCAAATTGCTAAATGGAGTGATATTACAAATGCTCATGGTGTTACTGGACCAGGTATTATTACTGGATTAGAAGAAGCAGCAAAAGAAACTACAGATGAACCAAGAGGATTAATCATGTTGGCAGAATTAAGTAGTAAAGGTATGTTAGCAACTGGTGAATATAAAGATAAAACAGTTGAAATGGCAAGAAATAATCAACAATTTGTATTTGGATTTATTGCACAAAATAGAATGGAAGAATTAGATCAAGAAGATTGGTTAATTTTAACTCCTGGGGTTAATTTAGATGTTAAAGGTGATAATATGGGTCAACAATATAGAGATGTTGATACTGTTGTTAAAAATGGTAGTGATGTTATTATTGTTGGTAGAGGGTTATATAAAAATCCAGAAAATGCTTTAGAACAAGCTAAAAGATATAGAACTGCTGGATGGGATGCTTATTTAAAAAGATTAGAATAATAGGAAAAATGGGTGTACAGTGTGTATATAGAGAAAATTGACTTGTAAAACTAACTGATTTGGTTGGTTCGATTCAGCCGTGTCAACGTTATTCTGTACTTATTCCATAAAAAGAATAATTTTTGATCAACGTGTCGTCTTGATACGCATGCGTTGTTTTTTCTTATCTTTAATCAATCAAGGTTAGATAAACAAGGTACGTTTTCAAGATCATTTGAGATCTATGATAAAGTTATATGCTTTCAAAGTTTAGGTTCTAGCAATAGCTAGGTAAAATTTAATTTAATTAATATTAATTGTGATAAGCACAATAACTTTTAGCGCCGCATCTCGTGCGGTTTTATACACGGCTGATATATATCAACATAAATTAGTAGAAACTAAATAATACAGAAACCTTTCTATATTAAAGTATAAAGAGAAAAGATTGTACAAATTATTAATTTAATTATTTTAAAGATTTAAATGGATAATCAATATATCCTTCAGGACCTGGAGTAAACAATTTACTCCAATCTGGTTGATCCCATTCATCATTATTATCCTTAATTTGTTGAACCATATCAGGATGATTAATAAAAAATCTACCAATAGCAGTAATCAATTTATCATCCTTATTTAATTCATCATTTCGATATTTTTTATCTTGGAAATCACCACATCTAATTAAAACGCCAGTATAAATTTCTCTAACAAAACTAGTACTTTTACCAGAATCTTTTTTTGGATCAAAAATATGTAAATATGCCAATCCTTTACCTTCTTTTGATCGTTTTTCTAATTGTTCAACAATATAAGAATGTTGACTAACTTGAGAATCATAATTCATACCAAAAAAATCACTTCTTGGAGTTAATCTTAATCCAACTTTATTACTACCAATTGCTTCAATAACAGAATCAACAACTTCTAATAAAAATCTAGAACGATTTTCAATTGATCCACCATATTTATCAGTTCTAGTATTAACAATTGGACTTAAAAATCCATCTAATAAAAATGCATTTGCACCATGAATTTCTACACCATCAGCTCCAGCTTCAATAGAATTTTTAGCTGCAATTGTAAAATCTTTTATAATTTGTTGAATTTCATCAATTGTTAAAGATCTTGGAATTGTTGAATTTTCATCAATTGGAACTTCAGATGCTGAAACAACATCAAAATTATTTGATTCATTTTTATCAGCAACTCGACCTTTATGCCATAATTGTAAAAATAAAAATGATTTTTTTTCATGAACTGAATTAATAACTTTTTTCCAACCTTCAATTTGTTCTTTAGTATAAATACCTGGTACTGGTTGATCATCTGCTGCTGTTTGAGTAATTGCATTAGCTTCTGAAATTAATAAAGTACCTGGGTAACTAGCTCTTTGTTTATAAAATTCAACTAATAAATCATTTGGAATTCTAGTCTTTGGATCAACTCGACATCTTGTCATTGGAGCTAAAGCAATTCTTGAACTCAATTCAATGTCACCAACTTTAATTGGTTTAAAAGTATTTTCTGATAATGATTCATCAGATGGTTTACTTTTGGTTGATAAGTCTTTAAAACTTTCAGTAATTTCGTTTGTATCGTTGGTCATTTTGTTTTAATAGTGGAATTTGATATATTGGAAAAAGGGTATACTCATTTGAAAAGATTTTTAGGAGAATTTATGCCTGTATTTATACATTTTTTTTAAGAGCTTTATTAAAATTGAAATAGGAAATTACATTCATTTTGATTGTATAAATTTTGTTAGCTTAAGCTTTTCTGAAAGAAAATTTTTTCATAATCTTGTCGCTAGTGCTTTAGCTGTGTAACCATGTTTTAGTAAAATATTTCGGTGTAGCTAAAAATACACATCGGAGCTTCGACTGTTACCAATTTGGGATTTTAATTTGTGTTGAATTTCAATATTATCTCCGATCGGCTTTTTTTATCCGCTTGAGTTTGAACAAACTTTAACTTGAATTCAATTAAGCTAGTACAGGCTTTTTACTCAAGCATTTTATAAACAGTTCAACTTATTAAATTCAAGGCAACTGTTTATAGCTGAATTGGTAATTTTTGTGGGATGCTGGAGCTTGTATTTAATATATTGGGATGATGAAAATTCGGACAGTGCTGCAGAATATATTTTGATCAATATTAATTGTAGAATTGTTTTCTGCTTCTCCTTGGCTCATATCATATTTTGTCCATGATAACTCGAGATCTAGCAATTTATTTATTGGTATGTATCTAATATACTTATCAATAGGTTAATTGGTTGCTTCGAAGTTACTATTACGGACCGTAAAGTACGGGTATATATGATTATGGGTGTAAGCCACATGATACTCGCGGAGTTCCGTTTCTCAGGTCATAAGCTAGCTTCCTAGTATATATATCTGATAATTCGAGATCCATGATTAGCTACTGCTCATAATTATTAATTAAGATCAGATCGATATAGATCATGGAGAAGAGAAATTTTCTCAGATGAGAACAATCTTATGGAGAAGTAGAGAGAGAGGGGAAAAAAAAAAAAAAAGTCACTTAATAACAAGGTCATAACTTCATAATCATTTCTATCTATATATACATCAAAAATAAATTATAACTTTAAAAAAAGGAATCAAATTTCATATAAATTATCTTCAATAAATGCAGGTTTTTCTTCTTCCATATATCTTAATCTCATAATTTCAAAAACAACTAAACCAATACTAGTACTTGGTAATGCAATTAAAGTATTTCTCCAAAATCCTGAATATAACCATTTAAACCAACTACCACCACCATCTTTTATAACCAATTTTTTAGCTTGTTTAAAAGTTTTAAAATATGCTTTAAAATATTCATTCCAACTAACATTTGTATTATGTTGTTGATGAAATTTATCAATTGCTTCTAATCTAATAAAATGAATTTTTTGTAATTTACCTAAAGGATAATGAGCTAATTGTAAAGAATAAGTTGATAATACACCAGCAAGAATAACAAAACTTGGAAAAATTGCTTTATTTGGTTTAATTTTTGAAGGATATTCTCCATAAACTAATTTAATATATCTTCTATACCATGAACCTTTAATAGTTTCAAAAGTTGCAAAAAATAATGCAAAACCACAACTTTCTTTTATTAAACTTATACCAAATCCACTAAATACTCCTCTTATACCAATTTGTTTTAATTTATCAATAGAATAACTCCATAATGTTTGATGTGATGATTCAATCATATCAGTTGCATTAAATCTAGTTACAATTGCATCAATTGGTGCAGCTGCAATACATTGAACCCCACCAGCTATCGCACCACTAATTAAAGTTTGTTTTAATCCATATGTACCATCATCTCTTTTTTGTATTGATAAACTTGTTAAATATGTTGTATATAATGCTAATCCAACAGCTGAATTTGCAATTAAAGGTGGCAAAATATTATTAGGTATAAATTTCCATCCATGTTCTTTAACTGCATGAGCTATTAATGCTGGTCCACTATGTGTTGTAAGACTCCATGGTTGATTTGAATAAAATGGATTAATGGCTCTTGGTAATGCTAAATAATCAACTCTTGTTGGTCTAAAAATTTTTAATGGTATTTTAATATAAAATGTGAATAATTGACTTGCTAATGCTCTTGATCCAGCAGTCGCTACACCTACTATTGATGACTGCCTTCTCTCATTTTTATCATCCATTTCTTTCTCTTAGAAGGTAGGTTTGTTTGTATAGTTATGTCTTTTAATGTGTAGTTAAAAAAAAAAATTCTAAACTAGGAAAGGTAAAAAAAAAATTTTGATTGTTTGAAAAAAATCACTGCCCCAAGCTTTTTTTGTCGTGTATATAATAGTATTTAACTGTATCTAATGAAAAATTTAAGGGCATGGATAGATTGACCACGGAAAATAATCGGGTCCGAAGATCTTTTTGATAAAGGGAACAAAAAAAAAAAAAGAATTGATAACAATTAAAATCTAAATAAAAAAATAATCTGTATTTGTATGTATATAAAATTTATAAAGCCATAATAATTAAAAATAAATAAAACAATAAAATATAAAAAAAAATAGTATATATATATACTGTATATATAACGAGAGTAATTAAAAAAACAAAAGAGCATAAAAAAAACTATAATCAAATAACTTATTGATACCAATATTGATTATAATTATTATTTGGAGGATATCCCCAAACATCTTGATTAAATAAATTAGAATTAAACCGCATATTAGGGTTTTGAGATTGTTGTTGTTGTTGATGGTTTTGTTGAGGTGATTGTAATTGTGTCATTGATGGTTGACCTGGTGCACTAGGTTGATTCATTTGAGGAGCTGGTGCCATACCAGGTGGTGGTGGAATATTATTAAACAATTGAGGTGGTGGTGGAGGTGGTGGCATTTGCATTCCTTGAGGTGCAAAATTTGGTGGAGGAGGTGGCGGTGGAGGTAATTGATTAGAATGATTTAAATATCCACCATTATTATTACTATTACTATTAACAACTCCTTGTAATGATTGAATTGGTGAAGGAATTGGTGGTTGTTGAATTGGTATATTAACATTATTATTATTAATATTTTGATTATTTTGTTGTTGAAAATTTAATAATCGATCTTCTTTAACATTAACAGCACACATCCAAATTCTAGTTTTATAAATTCTAAATAATTCTCTAACCAAATCTCTAAAATCAATTCGATGATTTGCACTATAAAAAAATGTTAATTTTCTTCTATCCCATTGATATTCTGCATCTAATACGGTCATTGCTAAACCTTTTTCACTAACTTTTGCAACACACATATTAATTGCCTTTAATTCATCTTGTTCTTTTTGTAAAATTTGATTAATTTCATTTGGTTGTGCAAATCTTAAAATTTGTTTTGGCATTGTAACTCCTGGTGTACTACTATTACTACCATTATTTGAAGATCCAATTACAGGTGAATGTTGTAAAATTGCTTGTTGTTCTTGATGTCTCTTTAATTTTAACATTCCAGCTTCTTCTGCAGTAACATGATCTTTAATAACTTTACCCAAATCTCTACCTCTATCTGCATCACAAATTACCAAATCATTAACTTTAACATTTAATGATGAATTTTCTGCAATATAAAATACATCAACTCTTGCACATTTAAATTCAACATATAATAACCTACTACTTGGTACTGAAATTAATGATGATGCTTCTGTTGAATTAATTGTTGAATAATCATAATCAATATTATTTCTACCCAATTCATCAATTGTAAAATATCTATCAATATCTGGATTTATTGTATTATTTTGGTTATTATTATTATTTGAAAAACTTGTTGCTGTTGAAATACTACTTGATGCTGAAATTGGTGGAGAAACATTACTATTACTTGTTGTTGTTGAAGTAGCACTTGTTCCAATTGAAATGTGTTCACCGGCATAAGAATGTCTTCTTGCTGCGCTCGGTGAATACCAAATACCTGATCCAATTGCAGGTGGTTGTTGTTGTTGAGGTTGAAATGCCATTTTTGATTTATTACTATTGTTATTATTAATTGTTGTATTTGTTATTGTATCTCTATCATTCATATATCGTTCATTTTCTTCATTAGTAGTATAATCATCAATACTTGTTGTATTTAATCTATCAATAATTTCTTCATCACTTGCATCTTCTTCATTAAATGGATCCAACATATGTGATCCAGGTTTTGAACTATCTTGAGGTTGTGAAAAGCTTAATGATCTAAAAGTTTTTTTAATTGGCATTTCATGTTGTGTTGATGCTGATGGTAAATATGTTTTATTAATTGTTGGTGATAATTGATCAGTTTTCCATAATCCTTGAGAAAACCTTGGTGCTAACCAATCATTATCTTTATTAATTGTTGTAGATGTGTTGTTATTGCTGTTGCTTGATGATGATGATGGTGGTAATATTGTTTGTCCAATACTATTTCTTCGTTGTTGATTAGCCAAACTTGGTTGTGTAGTTGCAGATGTTGTATTATTTGAATGATTTTGAGATGATGTATCAAATGGTGAGAATATTGATGATGAAGGAGGTGACGTATAATTTGACATCCTTCTTTGTCTATTGAAATTTTTTTTTTTTTTTTATAATATTTTTATAAATTGTCTATGATAAATAGTAATACAATCAAAAAAATTTGAATTGATATTGTTTTTTCTAAAATTTCTCTAATAAAATGTTCGTAAAATAAATAAAAGGATTTTTTTTAAAAAAAAAAAAAAAGTTGATAAGTCAAAAAGAGGAAAAGTTAATACCCTGTGTCAACTTTTTTTTTTTTTCTTCTAACAAACCCTTTCTAATTCCCTTTTTTTCCAGTTAAAATTTATTACTCTAAATAAAAAGAAAAAAATCTTCTTTTTTAAACTCAACTTTTCTTAGTCAAATCCTAAAGGTTGAATAAAACTTTAAATTCTTAGTTGCTTTAAAAATATATAGGTGAAAAAAAGTTATTTGGTGCGTGTTTTGATAAAAAAAAAAAATATTAGATAGCAAAAAAAAAACACAGTATCTAGGCGTAAGTGAAAATAATATGTATAACCAAAAAAAGATTGTCCAAGTTATAGTATAAAAATTGTCACTAAATTTCGAGGGTCCTGAATATTTGTTTTTAAAAAAATCTTAATAATACAAAATCGTTCTAATTTCTGTTTGTGTATCTGTCTTTCTCTTTTACCAGAAAAAAAAAAGTTGTTGTGAAGATGAAGAAAAAAAATAATAACCTTTTTTTTTTCGAGTAAAAAAAAAAAGTATCTAGCGGTTTTTGAAAATTGATGAGTATTAAAAAAGAAGAACTCAGGTGTTTAATGCTCTTCTCGAAAATAAATTAATAAGTTTTTTTTTTATATTATAATGTATTCTATTTTAAAGGGTACCTTCTTCCCTTCCTTAATTCTTAATTGTTTTTTTTTTTATAACAGTTGGTCTTTTTTCTCTTGCTCTAACGTTGTTAACTGTATTTTTATACTTTGAATTTATTTTTGAGACTGAAACACTGCTCAGGTGGGTGGTGTGTTTGTTTTTGTTTGATAAAGTGGAAATTTTTTTTTGTTGTTGTATATAGTAATAAATTTATCACTTTAAAATATAATAATTCTCTTGCTTGTTGAATAATATTTCGCACCCTTAAAAAAAAAAATTGAACCTGTTTGGATCCTAATTTTTTTGTTCTCTCTCTATAATTTAGTAAATCAATGTTGAATGTAGATATAGGAAGAAGAAAAATTTCTCTAATCTTAATGAAAAAAAAAAAAAGATGCTGCAGCTCAAAAGAGAAAATTTTTCTTTTTTTGGATTCTTTTTTTTTTTTTTTGAATTTCCCCGGTCTGAGGAGAAAAAAAATGTATGGTGATTTAATAAAATTGCTACTGCGTTGATTAAGCAAGAGGCAGCTTCTTCCCTTTTTTTTTGACTTAAAGATGTGGATGTTGAGCCTGTTTGTCTAAGCAACTACTCTAGACTACTTTCTTAAATCTAAATTAGACAGAGTTCTAAGCTGTATCAGATTACGGTACTTGTAGCTTAGACTGGTGATAATTGTTTGATGGCCCTGCTGCTGCTATCTTGATAGAGTGTGAGATGATATTATTTTAATGCAAAAAAAATTTTAAATTCCTGATGTCCTGCTGCTGCTGTTGCAATTTAATCAAATAAATAGAAAAAATTATTTTCTTCTTTTTTAGATCTTGTAAAAAAAATTTAGTGGTAAAAAAAAATTTGTGGAGCGCTATTCTTTACTCTCTTTATTTGCACTATTACCCCAAATTATTGAAAATCTTCAGATAAAATAACAAAAGAAAAATTAGATCGTAAATTTTTTTTTTTTACAAAAAATGAGATTAAGTTGATGTATATGATGAATGAAAAAAAAACCCAGATGATATCAAAATAATTGATGGTTTAGTTTACTACTACTACTCGTATTTTTATTGATTATAAAAATTAATTCAAATAATAATAGTATCCTTTTTTTTTTAGCTTTTTTCAAAGGTTGAAATAGTAATTACAGGCTATAACTTTTTCTTTTTTAGCCGTGTGCTATTTTATTGGTACCAGTATATAGAATTTTTATTGATGCGTTGGTACTTTAAAAATTGTAATGTCCACTTAATTGTACCACTTCACTAGTACTTAGAATTGATTTGATGATTAAAAATCTTAATAACCTGAATGTATTCTAAATTAATGCTTTTTAGTGGGCTTGACAAAGGCACTTTGAATAATTTTACTAATGATACAAATCAGAAAAATTCTTTGTCTCTATTTATTTTTTTTTCTTAGTGGAGTTTTTGTGCGAGCTGTTAGTAACTGTACTCTGTATACCTTAATTAAATCTATTACTGTAGGGGCCCTAAAAAAGCAAATAGTGATGATGATGTTGTTGACTCACTATTGAACCAGTACAGTGTATTTTTTTTTACTCCTAAATTTTTATGTTAGTAATTTTTCTGTCAATAAGTGCACTACACCAAACTGACTGTGTGGTTTATACTTTAAATTTTCATACCCCAGATCATACTGATAATTGATAAACAATTGATGAAGTTCGATTTTGTTTAAATTTGATAATTGATAATAATGATCTTGAAAAACGTGCTGTTTACGTGTAAATATTTTGATTGTGTTTACTGTATTTTTATTATGAATGTCGATCTGTTCAATGTAAATTACATCCTGGATGTAATTATTACATATTTAAAAATTGATATATAATCGATTCAAATATTATACCAAAGATCGATGAGATTTGATATTGGAATCGATAAATATTTATATATATTAAAAGTATCGATGAAATTGTTGTTGAAATTTAGGTAATAATAAGAGAATAATTTGTGATTCAGCTAGCGCTTAAACAAAAAAAAGGTCGAGTATGTCTCAACAAATTGTTGATATAAATGAAAAATCTGAAATCGAGTTCTTTGATCTGATTCATCCGGACACTTATTCAATTTAAAATATGAATCCTTACTGAATTGGAATTCTTCAATTTTTCATGATATTTATTCTTATAACAAAAAAAGTGAATGTCGAATGGTTGAAAAAAAAAATGTGAATTCAATTTTCATGTGCATTTTACTTGATAACACTTGAAAATTTGTCTACATAATATCAAGTACTAGTCTTACACGCCAAACAAACTACCGTACTTATATAATGACCTAACTGTATTAGTTTTTTTTCCTAATATTTGACAATTCCACTTAATAGATAATTTCAGTCGATAAAAAATTTTGATGAAATTGCAAACACTGCTAGTATATATTTAACCAGCACCCTTACAGTACATTTTGATTATCAATGCCATGGTAAATTGGTGCTGCTGATTGATACAGTACACTACTGCGTTACTGCACAGAGTCACGCCAGCAGTGATAAAAAAGCTGATGTCCATGCACCAATTAAGCCTGTAACTGCATGATTATGCATAACGTTTTGTTCTGTCTTAAAACATATTATGGTCTGGTACAAGCATGCGTGTATTACAGTAAGAGCTTTAAGTCTTGAAGCTTACACCTAATTAGTAAATTTGTTATACCTGTATTTCAAATACTGTAAAAGTATATTCTTGATGTGGTTCTGCCTAAATGTAGTTGCTGTTTTGAAACTGTTTGGGTGCTAATCATGAATGAGGCACTTATACATGTGGCAAGTATACCATGGCAAGTAGACTATCGGTAGTACTTCAGTATACCAAGGATTTTAGTGATAGTTATATGATGACAACGTTACATAAAAAAAGCACAAGCTTTTCGCTGCATCTGCATTTTACAACCCACCTAAATATCATTAAAATACTAAGTGGGTTGGTTATAGATGGATCTGATATATATTTGATCGATCTACTTTTGATGAATGAGAATGGGATAAAATATATGATAATCAGTATGATGATAAAAATTTAAAAGAGTCAAGTATGATTTTTTTTCTGTATTGATAGCAATATGGATATAGAAGGAATTACTTAAAAGAGGACAATTTCGAACGATTTTGGATATAATAATCATCATATGAGATCTATCGATGTTCATAGACGGTATATGTAAGATCATGATATAGATGGGGTCACAAGAGAATATGCATGCATGCTTCTAATTAAAACCCTATGTACCACTGGGAAGTACGAGTGTACCAGGTAGACTTATAGCTCGGATTTTGAAAACTCCTAAACTTATAAGCATGCTGAGTTTTTTAAGGCCTAGTTTTTTATTTTAATGTTAGATTGTAACCTGTAGTTTCGCTAGAACATGATAGCATCGTTGTACTTAACTCTCTGACTGGGGGTCAGTGCACATGTAAATATCTACCTAACAGACGATAACATACAAGTTACTTGTATCTTGTATCCTGGATGCCTATTAGATGAACTCTCAAAATTTTAATAATAATAGAGAAACCAATGATTCAGATGTATACATTATTTGGAATGTTTCCCAACAAATCCCACCCATCCAGGTTACGATGAGTTTGACATCATTTATTAAACCATCGATCTAGATCCTAATACCTCCAATATTCCTATTGTAGTATATATAAACAAACTCCTAGTCAGGACCCTGATCTTTCCAGGATTACTGCTAGTCTCTTTAGAAGTGATATTATATATAATAGATTTATATTATAGGCTAAGATAATTGGATAGTTGATTGTTATATCAGGTACAAGGTTACATATATGACTATGGAAATTTTACCAATAACCAACTATTCATATCTTGGACACCTGGAGTGTCCTGCACTTCTCATCCATCAGATGGATGTATCGACATTTAAATTCCTTGGTGAGATGATGGATAAATTTCCCGGCAATTCAACTTCGAGTTACGATCAATTTACCTGGAAATCAGGTACGATAATCAGTTGTTACAAGCTAAGTCTATTATTATACGTTTAAGTGGTATTAGCGTTCAACCCAGATCATGATTCTTGTAATTATTACATTGAATCTATTTACTTGAACATTGTACTGGTACTCCCCCATGATCGATCGACTTTCCATTCCATTTAAAATCGATGGGAAATATTATCATTTCACGATTATCTCACTGGCTGCCATTAATTATGGATCATCGTGATTTAGACTCTCAGGCCAGGACCATTATTATAATGAGATTCAAGGAATCCGGATTGGATTCAATACTTTAAATTTTATTTTATTTGGAATTTAAAATTCAATAGATAAGTTTACATCATATTAATAATTTAATAATATCATATAGATTAAATTTGTAATATTATTTAATCAATTCCTGGGTTTTTTAAAAAGTACCTGCTGCCATGGTACTCTTTGATGACTGAGTTAGCTATGATGTTACTATCTAAATCGATATAAATACACTGGGTGTATACTACAAAAATGGCGAGTAACTATCACGCATCAGTTATTGATAAATGAGATACTTATCAAAATCCATTGTCTAAATTCGATCTTATAATAGCATTACATTTGCAACTAATAGTCTAGAGCGCTGATACCTTATACTTTCCATGGCAAAATAATAGATATTGGAATATTCTTTGTAGATACCACCAATACATTGCTGCGGGTTTCGAACATTTGAATTATTTAAAGGAAAGAAACACCCCAGTTAACTGGTAAATTAATGGAGTAGGTTTTACCAATACCTATTAGCTACCACTAATACTATTTACCCCAAGTTATAACTAAAAGAGATCCCAGGTATCGGTTTTGAATTTAAGCTTTAAGTATAGCTTGACTCTTTAATTATTATATTAGAGTATCGTACTATTAGTGTCAAGTTTTACCAAGACCATATTATAATATGTTCATACTCCTATAGATAAATACTGTAGCTCTAAATCATTAGGTGTAGTTAATTTATACTCTCCAAATATTAGAACATACAATACAACTCTATATTAGGTAAATTCATAGCCCTAGGGATTCATCAGATATATAGTCATTGTCATTATAGCTTGAGTGATAGATTTATCTTTGAACCAATTATGTTTACTTTGATTTGCAAGCTTCTAAATGTTTTAATGTTGTAAATATTATCTTATTATATTATTTTAAACTCTTTTTAGATTTCACGTGACTAATACACGTGACTTTTGTGCGGCTCATTTTTTTTTTTTTTTTTTTTTTTTTTTTTTCACCTAAAGATCAAAATTATAAATTCTACCATCACCGATTGTCAAAAAAAAAAATTTTTTTTATCAACAATAAACTAAAAATACCTAACCTACACAAAACAAATAGAATAACACAAAAATGGCTGATAGAGTCAACTTTTATTTACAAAAAGCATCAGCAGAGCTTGATGACTGGGAGAAGAAAGGAATTTTCACAAAACAAGAATTAAAATTAATTATGAAAAAAAGAACAGCATTAGAACATAGAATTACAGGTAGAACTTCAAAACCAAGGGATTTTTTAACATATGCAGAATATGAAATGAATGTTGAGAAATTAGTTGGTAAAAGAATCAAAAGATTAGGTATTAAAGATTTAAGAGGACCATCAGAAGGATCATGTCGAAGAAGAATTAATTTTATTTTTGAAAGAGCAACAAGAAAATACCCAAGTGATTTAAATTTATGGAATCATTATTTATCATATTCAAAAGCACATAAACAAGTTAATGTTATTAATAATATTTATACAACAATGTTAAGATTACATCCAATGAATCCAAAAGTATGGTTAATGGCAGCTAAATATGAATCAGAATCAAATGCATCAATTGGAGCAGCTAGATCTTTAATGCAAAGAGGATTAAGATTTAATACAAATAATACAAAATTATGGTATGAATATGCAAAATTAGAATTACATTATGTATCTAAATTATTAGCAAGAAGAGAATTAATGGGGATTAAAAATAAAATAGAAGAAGATGAACAGAAAGAAAGTGATATTAATATGCCAGAATTAACAAAAAAAGATTTATTACAAGATGGATTAAAAAATTTACCAGAAGCTGATTTTGAAAAATTAGGAGATGTTGATAATAATAGTGCATTAAAAGGTGATGTTGTATTAGCAATTTTTGATGAAGCAGTAACAAAAGTTAATGATCCAATTAATTTTGCAATTTCTTTAATTGAATTAATTGATCAATATACAATTTTGGATCGAATTTATTTAAATACTTATATTATTAATTGGTTATTAAAAAATCATTATAATGAAAAACATAAAATGTTGGAAATTACATTACCAATTAGAAATGTTGATTTAAAGAAAAATAAAAAAGATTTTCCTGATTTATTAAAATTAGTATTAAAAAATTATAATGATACAGAAAATAAAACTGCTTTATTAAAACAATTGTTTAGAGAACATGTTATTCAAACTTATATTAATAAAGATATTGATAATAATATTAAAAAGGCATTAGAAATTATGGATAAAAAGTTATAGTATATTATTATATAAATAAGTTTTGTTAAATAAATAAATTTTTTTTATGCATGTTAAGTATTAAAATACAGTTGGTCGTGAATAATTAGGTACATGAGGTTTCAATAAATCTTGAGATATTGAAAATGAAGTTTGTTTTTTATGTGATGATGATGAAAAATTTAATTGTGATTGAATAGCTGATAAGAATAATTTTTCATCAGTACAAGAAGAATTTGTTAACCATTGATTTAATACAACTTTCCAATCCAAATTATGTAATAAACAAACAACCAATCCTTCTAAATAAAATCCATGTCTAATATAAGTTTCTTTTGCTAAATGTGGTTGATTAAATAAACAATGCATTGCAGCAGTATGATGAATAATAGCTGCACAACTTGAACTTGGAGTTGTTGTATATCTATATTGACATGTTTTTAATGCTAATAATTGTGTATTATATTGATGATCTGTTAATAATTGAGTATCAATTGCTTGTTCAATAGTTTCTTTATTAAATAAACATTTAATTAAATATTGTTGATTTGATTCATTTGTATTTAATGGTTCAATTGCTTTTGGTTGAAATAAAATTTGCATCATAATTTCTGGGAATAATGAACTTTCTATTGCACTAGTTGGTTTTGGTGGTGAATTAGTTATTGTTGTATCAATTGTTGAAACACTATCTGTACTAAATCCTCTACTTGGTGTAAAAATTGGACTATTATCTTCACTACCACTTGAATATGATGATTCTGCACTAGAACAAAAATCAAATTCTGAATCTTGATATTGTGGTTTAAATAAATTTTTACTACTATTATTAAAAGTATTTGAAACATAACCATTTGAAAGTTTTGGTGATGGACTTTTTTTAATAGTAATTTTTTGAACTTTACCTCTTGTTAATCTAATAACTGGTGATGTTTCACAAATTGCTGCACAATCTGGTAATCTAACACTTTCTTGTAATTTTTTAGTAGTTAAATTATACATTTTTAATTCATCTTCTGCAATAACCCAACATCTTGAAGTTAATGAATCAACTGATATACTATTACTAACAATATTATTAATTCCTAAATCACTTGTAGTAACATTTTTTGTTTTAACATCTGCTAATTTTAATTGATTATTAAAACTCCAACAAATTTGTCCACCTTTAAACCATTGAATGAAAGTATCATTTTTATTTTTAAAAATTTGATTATTATCATTTTCAATACTTCGAATTTTTTTAACTAAAGTACCAACATTAACTGACCAAACTGTTAATTTTTTCCCTCCATTACTAACACATGCTAAACTTTGTTTTGTTGGATCTAATGAACTAAAATGCCATGATAAATTATCAATAATACTATTATTATTATTATTATTTAAAATAATTTCATGTTTTTGTGTACCATTTTGCCAAATTCCAATTGAATTATTATCTGATAAAACTGCAATAATATCATCACCACATGGTGATGCTACAACTTTTTTAACTTTATAATTTGAAACTCTTATAACTCGATTATTTGGTATTTTAAATTGTTCCAAATCATTTTTGTTAGTGTTATTGTTAGTATTAGAAGGTATTAATGAATTAATAGCATGATAAATATGATCCAAATAAATAAGATTACCATCAGTAGTTCCTAAAATCAATCCTGATTGTGTTGTAAAAGATACTGAACTAATTTGATAATTGTTTTGAAATGTATGAATAAATAATAATGATTTTGTTGATAATTGATATAATTCAATAGTTTTGTTATGATTAATTAAGTTTACTAAGAAATCTCCACATGTTGTTAATAATGTATAATCACTTGTTTTTATTGTTAAAGAATCTAATTCTTCTAATTCTTGATCATCATATATGTAAAGTTGAGCTGTTGGTTGATGATAAATAAAAACTTGGTGCAACACAGAGTTGTGTAATACACGGGCCATTATTTTGAACTTGTCTTTTTGATAAATGATTGTAATATGTTGAAGTGAAAAGAGAAAAAAAAATGATGAAAAAGGAAAAAAAGAAGCAAACCAAGATTGTTATATATAGATGGTTATATTTGTACCTGAT
>JAJLUL010000024.1:45331-82628 GCA_030564325.1 Blastobotrys capitulatus
TATAAGAAAAATATAACAAGAGATCAACCGTTTTTTTTTTTTTTTTTTTTTTTTTGACTGTTGTACTTGTCTGGTTCGCTATATATAACCTATATATATTAATAATTTCAGAGACATTTAAAGATTATAAGTTTTTTTATCAATTTGGTATGGATGGTATACATGTAGCCTTTGAGATGGCTAGAATACATGTTAACCACAAAGGGAAGAAACAAATTTTGTGGTCTCTTTTTTTTTTTCTATAAATGTTGGAGAAAACTTTTTTTTTTCTCGTGTGTTACTAAATTGTGCAAACGAAAATTTTAAAGCCTAAATTTTAAGCTGTTGCAAAGATGCATCGGTGATAATCCCGAATCGGAAAATGATCGACAAAGCCTCTTGTATTTTTGAGGCGTACTTGTACATAATATTGTACATTGAACTGTACAACTTTACTATTATTAAACAGTGTAAATACTCTCCATTATTGAATATAAACTATCATCCATATTTCAAATCTTTCACCCCCATCCTCAATTCAATTGACTACAGATGTTATACTAAAAGTTGATTATATAAATCTCCATCTCATAAAAAGACACTAATGATGCATGGAATTTGAGTTAAAATATCTCTCGAGATTCCAAAAATTTAATCTAAATATTGAATTGGTACCTTTTCTAAAGCCTGCTAATTGGAAAGAAGACTGGTGATTTCATCAACTCAAAAATATTCAGGTATATTCTTGAATAAGGTAGGCCCTAATATATACAGGGTAACCGATATTATTTTACACGAAATAATATCTCTACTGATTACCATTATTGGATATATTTTTAAGGTATTTTAATAACAAAAACTTTATATAATTCTACCTAACAAAAAACAACTCATATGACAATCCAAAATAACAAGAGGTGTATTATTGGCACGTTGAAGCAAAAATGCCTTATTGAAAGTCTAATATATACATAAAGTAAGTACCATTTAAATATCAGATCCAATTGATTTTGAATATCAAGTTAAAAATACGTGTGAAAATTACGTTACTCTTAGTATAATATATATATCCATAAATAAAGATCGTTAGGTCCAGTCAAAATATTTTTTAGGGATGATCTTAGATTTTCTACAAAACCCATGATCAATTTTATTTTTTTACCACTAAATAAAGATAAAAGATAATTTTTAAAGTTTTGTGCCATATTCCTAACGGTTTTTTGCCTTTTTATTTCTATATACTCAGTACCATGGCACCACTAAGCTTAAGTACTAACTAGCTATACTACTTGGTTACTACATCCAATAACTACTAGCTAGTATACACCAAGTGATAGGTCTCAAATTTACCTGGAAAGCTTCACCACACTATAGTATACATAGTGACTTGTACATGTCATATGTACCAGTTATATTTATAATTTATTAATGGGATTGAAATTAAGGTTGAAAAGAGGGGGAAAGTTTTCATTGATCCAAACTGTTTGACATGTTTCTATCCATACATAATACATGTAATCCCCAGAGCTGAACCTGGGCTGCCCTTAAAAAACGGGATCACTCGACTTTGATCAACTTTATTATGATCAAATTAATAAATTTGGTTTGTTTAGATTTACATTGAATACTGGATATATTGAAAATATTGAAAAATAAAACGAGGTTGGGTTGTTTATATCCAAAAATTATAATAAATATTATGACTTACACATCATTTTTACATGTTTAGAATTTATAGAAGAAGTTAAACAAACTAATATATTGAGCATTGAAATTCAGTGTAAGTAAGGTACCCTGAACAAATTTCTTGTATACAATGTAAATTAGATTGTCAGTTTGTCAATTTTTGCTATCCAGAAAGATAATTACTGTAGATTAAAAATATGGGCACACAGTAACAACAATGATTACATATATACTGTAGAAATATGAAATTTCATTAAATTTTTAATATGTAAATGCAAACAAGGATCAAAGAAAGATAATTTACACTCAGTGGTGTACCAGGTTACTAACTTCGCTGCTTAATATTAAATATTTAATAATGTCAGCATTATAATGGATTATAAAGGAATAATGAAGGAAGGAACCATTGTGCTGCTGCATCCTTTACCTATTATGCATATTAATGGTGTAATATTAACGTGTTAGACCGCTTTAAGGAACGCACTTTAAATTTATATAGAATGAACCGATTTAAGCAGTGGTAACAGCGGAATCAAGCGGGTAAAACTGACCCACAAAAAAAAATTTTTGAGAACAAGAACAAAAAAATATCCAACAATGATCCTTTCTTCTTCTTTGAAATGCATGTATACTAAATTGTGACCATACTGTAAAGTACAATGATAGAATACGGGATTGTTCAAGGTTAATTGACGGCTTTTTGACATTGAAAATTTTTTTCCAGAGCCACTTGAAAAAAAATTTTCATCATATCATGACCATAACTGTTGTATAGATATAGTACTAGTACTACTCTATTAATATAGAGATTTTACAATATTTATAGCGTTCGTTCGCTTTGTGTATATACATAATCTAGATACAATTGGATATATATATTGTACAGCCATCATAATTAAATCTAATAGATTAGATACTCTTTTATTTGCTATAAAACCTCAAGATCATAACAGATTCCGACATGTTTGAGATTCTTATTTACTGAAGAATTTATATCAATGTTATAAACTTAGTGAAAAAATAGATTAAAAATTAAAGATATAGTAAAATTGTACATATGTACATATATGCTGCATTTATATATAAATTGAGCTGTATTTAATGAAATCGTTAAAATGTTGAGCCATTTACCTATATTTAAGAACAACGAAAATTTTTCTTGTTTATATATATTTATTAATGTCTTGTATATATTATAATCTTAGTCTATATTATATATAACGTATAAACATAATAAGACAAGAGGTAAAAATCTTGTGTTTGACATTGATAATAGATATATATACAGTATATATACAAATGGTTTAGGTTGACGGGTATATATCCAGCACAGATATACTGTATATATATGATATAAATATACATGTATACGGTATGGTATACATATATGCACTAGTGCACTTAATGATTTTTGACACCTCTATCCATATATGGCTGTTGTATGTACATACAAGTAGTTGTATATATAGCATGGTATCCTTGTACATACCCAGCTGGTAATTACCTAAGAGCAAAGTTCTTTAGCTACATGTACCACTCGTAGTCCATATATTGTACTTGAGAAGATGAACAATAAATCAGAATTGGTCAAGTCAATATTGCTCGGAATCTCAAGGCTCCTGTGCCCTTTCTTACTTCAACTCCTATAATACATGTATTATAATTAATATCGATTATAAGCTTGTAGAATTCGTAGATTTCTACCTGTATCGACATATTAGTCAAGACCTTTCTAAATTCGTTAAAAAAATCGATGGCTCTTTTTTGAGATCCTAGCTCAACTATGCTTAATTTAAATTCATTTGTATATTTTCTTGATTCAAACCTGTAATGAATATCAACTCTACATTAATATCAATCAATGGATTGTTGCCTTCGATCTAAATCATATCTAAATGGCCCTTCATATGAATTTTAGGAAGAACTGATCAATTATTTCCAGTAATTAGCTTGCAATTAATGCAATGATAATAAATTTTAGATGCGTATTCGAAGCTAGCCTCGACTAAAAACAAAAAATTATTCAACAAATGAAGTCATGCATGCACGTATTCACGGAACCCGACACTAATTTAGGCATGCATGAGTAATTTTCTGGGGTTAGCAAATACTGGTTGGTACCTGTACTCAGAGGTGGTAGAAGACATGAAAGGTGCAGTTTTTATTAGAAACCTTGCAATACAATAGTGCAAAGTAGTGTCAGTTTATTCAGCATCAATTACTCCTGGTTCAAATTTAAACAGATCTACTGTATTATCATATTAAATGGCCACAGTAGTCTAAATTAGTAAGTTGGCATTACATTATCTTTCTTAATAAATTAAATGCTAGACTATTGTAATGAATACGGGGCAGGTACAGTTAAATTAATTTTTTTCATGATTGATACCATATGTATAAACTTGTATATATCTGATTCTTTTAAAATATTACATTGTGTGTACTACAATGTACAGTATTGTCCTAGTCTGTAATCATCTTAAAGTGGAATGTCAATCATTATCAACCTTTGTAAACTCATTGATGCTTGATGCATTAAATTTTTAACAATGATCCCTGATGCATAAATAGATTAATTATAAATACAGGTAGATTTTACAGCGCAGCCGCATATTAATTTCCATATATATACTTGAAAAATACTGTAACCAAGCTCGGATTTTTTTTTCTCAATATCATGCAGGTACCTGAATTCATTGTCAGTCCAGTAGTGCAGTAATTGGGTAAACTGAATTGGATCTGTTATAACTAATTGGTGGCCCACACTGATCAATGTTTAATTAGAGACGTGTCCTAACATTGTAAATCTACACTTGTAATGTATGTATACCACTCAGGTACTAAGGATAAAAAAAAATATTGGGGGGATTCAAAAACCCACACAAATTTCCATCTGAAACCTGTCAAAAAAATATTCTTTTGGCGACATGATTCGAAATTTTTGAATTAATAAATTAATTTTTGTTTTCTAACAATTGACTCAAATTCTAATTAAAAAATTATTATTTAATAAAACAACAAATCCTTGTCAAATTTTAATAATTTTTTTGTATTTTCTATCATTGATGATTTGTCAAGTTTTAAATTTTAAAAAAGACACATAATCAAGCTTGCAGGTTGTAAAATTTCAATCACCAAATCAACCAATCTTTAATTTTTTTTTTTTTACTAGAATTAGGCCATCAAAATTACAAATTGGTCAGTAATGATAATTTAATTTGTACATGTAATTTATTCCCCTACCCATGAATGGTACCATAAGACGTGGCATTATTAATTTTTTTAGATAAGGATTCCTGTAATATCCATCATCGATCAACAAGTCAATGAACATCGATCTCTTCGAAAGACCTTTTTTTTTATTGTCCAATTTATTAATCATATTATTGTATCTATCATGGACTGCAGGTAACAAAAGGCTTTAGACCTATTGTACTGTGTCAGGGTAACATATCCACGAAAATCATTAAATTTAGACTTATCAATTGGCAGAATTTAATATTGAAACTAAGATATATTTAACTCACCTGATGGAGATGAACAATGATTTTCTCGTCACTACTTAGCAAACATTAATTTACCGATTACAGCCTTTTTTTTATTCTTTAAACTAACTTCTAACGTGATATTACCTAGGTTTATACTGTAATTCAAGTGTCAGAGAAAATAGCTTCTAAAAATATTATAAATTTTTTGTAGGCTAATCATATTAATTATAAAAGATTACATTGTCTCATAATTATAACCATCTGTTCTTTCCAAGAAGCCCCTTTTCCCGAATTTATTTAATAATTAATAATTATTATTACCATGGTACCGTATTTTAAGGTTTTTTATGTTTCTGAGTTGTGTTAAAACATGTATATTGAGTAAGAAAAAAAAAATAAACAAACCCTAAAACCTTGATGATTGAACAACATCTTCTAGGCATACACGGTACAATTATAAGTACCATAAGATAATAAAAAAATCAAGTCAATCATCGATACAATAGCCAAATAACATGATTTTAACAATTGATTGGTCTATCAAAATGAGTTAACAAATTTTAAGAACTGCTCACGATATATGCGATCAACTTCTCGGGATTTGAGAGAAAAAAAAAATCAACTCTTAATATGACCTGATCGATAATCTACCACCTGGTTAATAATTTACGGGATTCCAACATGTATGGGATATAAAGTAAGTATACGTTGTAATACTCTCTTAGCATAGGAATGTGATATATAAAAAAGCTACAGATAATCTAAGTTGACAATCGATGGGGTTGCATCATGATCATTGCAAATTAATTGTTTACATTTTATATATTTTGGTATGGTAATTAACACCTCGTAATACCAGTAGTCAACAATCGATCGTTTTAAGGTACAAAAAAGTATCGCATCGATTTGTACCATGCCATGGTATTATAGAGCTTACCAGATATGGTAACCTGTTAGATCTTAATCATCGGGATCGATCGATCGATATCTGCCTCAGGTACGTTGTACCACTTTAATTAACGCCCATAAAAGTTACCATGGAGCAGCAGGTGGTACCATTGGTACCATTGGTAAACCATCAATTTCCAATATCGATTGCAACTTCTAATCAAAAAATAAAGGTTTTATACATTGTACAGTATTGGATTCTCTTTACTGCAATTAACGTAAATATACCAGCATCGATGGCAATCAGAATCGGGACAAATGAAAAAAACGCGTCAAATTTCACGCCCATTTATTTTGTAACCCATTATATATATGCTATACACCAATTGAGCATCACTAGCTATGACCATTACTGTATATGGAGCCTGCAAATTTATCTTATAACAATATTCCATAGTAATATTGTTACTGTCTAAGTTTAAAAGCCTGGTATTGTCACTGAAGAAACTAAGAAACTACCTACTCATGATCAATTGCAATTAATTAATATACCTGAGGTATATGATATCCTACCAGTGCAATTAAAAACCAGTTTTTCAATTGAGACGGATCCGTTATGTATGAATTATTTCCACGTGCATACACATGTTTCCAATAAATACTAATGAACCCACAAATACAAATCTAAATCCGGAATAGATTGATATATATTATAATGATTTATCAATTGCACCATAGGAACTTAGAGTTATCAATGGTATAAGGTACTAATTCAGTTATGGCTAACTTAGGCTCTATAGCGATAATAAGTTAGACTGATTAACAATATAATCAAAAACAACGTTACCTGGTAACTGTCACATAGGATATATATTATTTAAACACTTATATACTGTATACATACTTACTTTTTTTGTAGTCTAAGATTCAAAGACATGTTGCAATTCAAATAAATAAACAAACAGTTAACAAACAAACAAACAACCTTGAATTTAACTCATTTAAATTTAATATAAAACCCAAGCTGCCTCACTCATATGTGGGATTTAAAATTATTAGTACATGAAGCAAGGGGTTAATTATATTATTTTATAAATAATATCCAGATGTTTTGAATAATTATTTAATATTGTAAAAAACTTTATTTAAAGCAATGGTTAAACAACCAAAAACCAAAAAAGTCAGAGCATTAGGATATATGATTACACTTGTGCAATATTACTGTAATAAACAGATACATACAAGCTCACTAAGTAATTTGATATGAATTAATATAAATTTGTATATCCATGCTATCGTATACCATGGTAGCTTAATGTCAAATAAAGTTGCTCACCTGTATGAGTGGATATTTTACAAGTATGCCCATATAATACTACATGTGCAATAAATAGAATCGACTACCCATTGATTGATGGAAATTATGATTAATATTATAATATTAGTACAACACATCGTAATCGACAACGGGTTAACACCACCTATATCATAAATGCTTTGATGATGGGTTTTGCAATTATTTAAAAGTTCTACTAGTTTCCGTAATGTTATATTGATTATAACTAATTAATCCGCATGCAATTGATAATTAATAAGAGATACTAATCAAATGGTGCTATTACCTATAATAGCATTTTTACCGAATGAATTTGAATAATGATTACAGAAATGTAACAACTAGCACCAAAAATCCAAAATATAAAGAAAAAGCCCATTTTGAATAATATCATAAATAAAAAAGAATATATATATTAATTTATAAAATAAATACAACAAAAAATATAATAAATAGCTAATAATAATAAAAAAGATCTATGTGTTCTTAATGAGATTTATATTGAAATACAAAACTAACATCACCAAATTCAGCTTCATTTCTTAATAAATGATCTTCAATTTTTTTTAAAGGTTCTCTACTAATATGATTCCAAGTAGTTGCATCACCATATAACATAGCAGGAGCTTTAACCAATTGTTTTAAACCTTTACATCTTTTACATTTAAAAGTTTCATGAGTTTCACAAACAGTTTTTGAATTATATTTAAATAATTGTCTTAAATCAGTTGAACTAAAAACTCTTTCAACATCTTCTTTTTCATCAACAACACAAGAACTTAATGATTGTTTCATACTTTGTCTTTGAAAAATTTTTTCTTCAATTGTACCAGTTGCAATAAATCTATAAACAAAACATGTTTTTTTTTGACCATCTCTCCAAACTCTTGCTAATGCTTGTTGATCTGATGCGGGATTCCAATCAGGATCTAATAAAATTAATCTATTTGCACCAATTAAATTAATACCACATCCACCAGCTTTTGAACTTAATAAAAAAATAAATTCATCACTATTTGGATTATTAAATTGATCAACAAATTTTTGTCTTTTTTTAATTTGCATTGAACCATCTAACCTTAACGTACCATATCTTCTTGATCTACATAATTTTTCAATAACATCTAAAGTTTCAGTAAAATTTGAAATTAAAACAATTTTATCATTAGTTTCAGATCTAATTGTAAATAACATTCGATCTAATACTCTAAATTTCCCTGATAATGAACAATCAACTTCTCGATCTCTACTAGCTCTTAATTGTGCTGGAACATAATTTTCTGGGAAAAAATCTTCACTACCTGGTAAATCATCTGGTAATTTCATTAAATCTGGATGATTACATAATTTTCTTAATTTTGAAATTTCAACTAATTTACCTTCACCTCTTTTTTTTGTACCATTACTATTATTAGAAATATTTGAAGATTGTGATGTTGTTAAACTTGGTAATTGAGAATCTGCATATAAATTATATAAATCACGTTGAAATGGTGATAAATCACAAAATACAACATGTTCATATTTAGTTGGTAAAAATTTACTTAATAAATCATTTGTTCTTCTAATAATAAATGGATTAACTAATTCAGTTAATTCTTTTAATTTTAAATCAGATAATTTTTTTTCTTCATCTGTTGCATCAGCATCTCTACCTCTTGTAATAGCATTACCAAATCTTTTTTTAAATTCTGGTGGTGAACCAACTAATGCTGGTAAAGCAAAATTTAAAATTGAAACATATTCTTTTAAATTATTTTGAACTGGTGTACCAGTTAATACAACTCTTCTTTTTGCATTTAATTTATCTAATGCTTTATAAGTAATATTTTCTGAATTTTTTAATTTATGACCTTCATCACATAATAATAATCCAACTTCAATATCTTTTAAATTATCTGATTGCATTCTTAATGAATCATAACTAACAATCATAATTGGTCTAACTACTCTTCTACCTGAAGCATTTGCCCATTGTTTAACCGAATCAGCTAAATTATCAGCTCCCTTAATTTTCCCATCAATAGCAAAAGTATTTACTGCTCCTTCACCTAACCATTTGGTTAATTCATTATTCCAATTTGATACTAAACTTGCAGGACATGCAATAATACATTTACTAATTACTCCAACTTTTCCTTCAGGACTTTGTTTTAATAAACTCCATAATAATGCAATACATTGTAAAGTTTTACCTAAACCCATTTCATCAGCCATAATACATCCAAAAACATTAGCTTTAACTCTACCAGTACAACATTTATACATAAATTTAACCCCTTCAATTTGATGAGGTCTTAAAACTTTTGATAATCTTGGATCAACAACAACTGGAACTTTTGGATGTTCTATTTTAATTTTTTTATTAATACCTAAAATATCATCTAATGATTGTTGAGGTTTTATAAATTTTACCCATTTTAATTGTTTCGGTTGTTCTTCTTCTTCTATTTCTATAATTTTTTTTTTTGAATTTTTTGGTGGAGGTGGTGGTGTCATTAATTCTATAATTGGTACTGGTTCATCATCAATTGTTGGATCATATAATACAATAGCAAAATCTTCACATGGATCATGTAAAGGTCTTGGAGGGAAATCAATTTGTTTAGCTAATCCTAAAGGAGGTGGAGGTCTTGAAGCAACTTCTTGTTGTTTTGATTTAATTGGTGTTAAAAATCTTGAACTAAAAATTCTTTCAACTTCAGCTTCTTTTTTTGGATCTTTAATTCCCAAAACTCTAAATTTACCTTGTGGTCTTGATATTGTATTGTCGGCATAGTTAACATGATTTCTATTTGTTCTTTGTAATCTATTTGATTTTTTAAATGGAATTTTGAATGGTTTTGATATAATGTCCATTATTGATGTTACACGCTGTTTTTTTGATGGTGGTTCATTTTCATCTTTATAACTTGGTGCTTCATATCGTTTCATTTGGGGTTTTGATTTTTTGTATGAATGTTTATTGTGATTAGTTCAATCACGTTGTTAGTGTCTTTTAGTTATATAGAGTCTTTTTTTGATATTGGAATAGAGGGAAGGGGCAAGGAAAATAGTAAGTATTTTGAATTGTCTTTATTTTAATGAAATTGTCAACAAGTTAAGAAAGTATCGAGGCGCGAATGTTAAAAAGTTTTTTTTTTTTAAAAGAATTTTGGCGTCTTGTTTTTGAAACCTCCCAACGATTTTTTATACGCTCAAGCATTATTAAGATAAAAATTTGCAGGGATAAAACTTACTTTCCAACGCGTAAAAAAAAAAAGGCGAACGCGTGATTTTTTTCTATCTCTCTATTAGTAATAAAATATTATTGGATAAAAATTATTAAAATATGCAAAAAAATATATATAAACTAAAAACAATAAACAATAAAACTAGAAACTACATTAATTATTTTTTCTTAAGCTTTTCTCTTAGTAGCACCACTCTTTGATTCTTTACCAGTAGTTTTAGCTTCATCTTTTTCATTTTTACCAGCAGCAGCTTGAGAATCTTTAGCAACTGATTTACCTTTAACTTGTTGTTTTTTATTACCACCACCAGTAACTAAGAAAACCAAAACATTTAATAAACCAATACCCAAAGCCAAAACAACAGCTGCAACAACTCCAAAGACACCTGCAACAGCTGGTTGATTTTGCATAGCATTTAATGGATTAACTGAAAAATTCAAAATAAATACTCTAGATTGTTCAATAACAAATCCTAATGGATCATCTCTAAAGAAATCCATTGCACTATCATATCGTTTTCTTTCTTTAGTTGGTTTTGGTGCATTAGCTTCTTCTTCCTTCTTTTCAATTTCCAATTTTGGTACAAAAGTAGCATTACCAATTTCTTCAGCTTGTTCAATTGAATGACCCAAATAAATATTATTAAATAAAATTTCCTCTTGCATGGTCCATAATTCAAATCCAATAGCACCAATTGGTTCCAATTCACTTGGAGTTTCATCATGATAGAAATTTGGATTTTCAATTAATCTTGGACTCCATTCACCTTTATAATCTGGATTTTTAATTTTTGGTTGAACCCATTTACCTTTATAATCTGGATTTTTAATTAATGGAGCTTCCCATTTACCACAACCAGAAACTTCCAAACATTTTGGATTATCAATTAATGGTGCAACCCATTCACCATCTTCTTCATCATCCCAATCTTCAGGTTTTTCAGCTTCTGGATCTTCAATTTCAGCTGGTTCATCATCCAACCAATCTTCAGGTTTTTCAGCTTCTGGATCTGGAATTCTAAATGGTGCATCTTCATCCCAATCTTCAGGTTTTTCACTTTGATCAGGATCTGGAATATATTCATCATCAACCCAATCTTTTGGTTTTTCATCATTTTCATCTTCAATTTCTTTTGGTGGATCAAATGATGGATTAAAAGTACCTTCAGTTAATAAATTACCAGATTTAGCAACATCACCATTAATTCTAATTTCAAATTCTTGATCTGGTTTAATAATTAAAGTATATAAATTTGTTAATTTATTTAATCTTGCACTTGGTGGTAAAGTTAAATGTTTTTCTTCATATTCAGATGTATGAGGATTTTTTCTTCTAATAATAAAATGAACTTTATTAGTTGAACCACATTTATCTGGACCAAACATAATTTGATATGGTGTATCATTATTAAATTCTTCTGCATGTAATTCTTCATTTTCACTTAATAATTTCATATAAGCGCCACCACATTCCAAACCTTTTTGTAATTTAACTTCATATTGTAAAACCAAAGTATTATCTTTATTATCAAATGGTTTTTGTAATTTTGTTGTAATAGCATGATGAGCTGCTGGTGATTTAACAACTAAACCTCGATCATTTTTAAAACCTGGCAAAACAGTAGCTTCTTCAAAACCCCATTTACCAACATATGAAAATTCATCATCTTTTTTTGCATTTGATGGTTTCCATCGTTCTTCTGCACCTTCATCAAATTGTTCAAAAAAAGCTTCATTATCATTTAAATCATATTTAACCCATTCTGGATGTTCAATATCTTTTGAAGTTTCTGGTGTGTTATTTGATTCACTTTTATCTTCTTTGGATCCAACTAATTCATCAAAAATATCTTCGTCTTCTAATGATGATGATGCCATTGCTGATGAAGCAATTAAACATCCTAATGCTACGTTTTGTAATTTCATTTTCTTTTAATTTAAGAAGGAAATAGTTTCAGAAAAAAAAAAAAAAAAAAAAGTTAGTTAGTTAGTAAATTGTAATGGTGATGTGGTAGAAAAATAAAAATATTTAAAAAAAAAAATAATAAAAAAAAGTTGATGATGTGGAAAGAAATTTATAGAAAGGTTTTAAAGTTCTAAGCGCGCTGAAAAAAAAATTAATGAGCGTTTAACGTTTTGGGGGTTAAAGTGTTGTGCTGGCAGCGATTAGAAGTGCTTAAACCTTAAGCAGCTTTAACGCGCTTTTTATCAGCGTAGACTTTTCTAACTAAAGCTTAAAAAGAGATGAAACTTTATTGATGGTTTAAGCGGGCCTTTTGAGCTTTTAAGGTGGGAGGATTGTGTTGCCCCGCTTTTAATTTTTTCATGCAACACAGAAAATTTCCAAATTAAGATTATCTTTTTTATCTCTCGCTTAACTAAATTTAAAACTCTCTGACGTGGCCGTACAGGTTTTTGAAAAGTTTATACCCAGAAGTAGAGTTAAACTTTTATTCGTTTTCTACAATAAATGTAAAATAAATAAACAAAACAATAATATTATACTAAATCATTATTAAATAAAGGATTCTAATATCATAAAGAGATTTCAATTAAAATTTACAAATTAGCTAATGTGTTTGAAATAATATTTTAAATTACTGTACAACTTGTACATAGATTGGATTTATTTTATTATTGAAAATAATTGATGCACCAATTGCAATTGTAATAGTAATAGAGTGTTGCATCCAAAATGATAGAAAGTGTTCAACCCCACAATATTTAAGGTAAATATTTTAATTAATTATATATGCCAATTAATTATTCAATATTTTTTCAATTGCAATGAATTTTACAGTACCGCACATATTACTTACAGTCTATAGCTATGTATATTGAAATATATAGTTAGCTGTTATTTTCTTATATTCCCATTTCAATTGGTCTTCAACTCAACCCCAAAAGTTCTAGAATATCACCTTTCAACAAAGACCCTTTTTTTATTTTTTATTTATTTATTTATTTATTTGAACTTCTTGTCAAAAACTTTAAAGGAATGTTCAAAAAAAACTTTATGACAGGTGATCTTTTTTTGGTAAATCGCTAAGATCATACCGGTACCAATATCACATCATGTCTTAGAATAAAACTTGCAGTTTAGCTATAGATGTACCTCTATATATGGCAATTACAGTGTAAATTTAATGGTATTGATGTAACTGTACAATTGTACATACATTTGTACATATTAAATTTATATGGGTACCTACTATGGCCATATGCCATGGTAGCGCTCAGATAGGCCAGCTTTGAAGCTGATCCTGTCGATTATACAGTAGTGTGCCATGGTGCACATTTGTTTAATGGACACAGTCTTTGTATGGTAATAATATAGATAACACCTTAGATTATTAATAGCTTAATTACTTAAGATTGTAATTAATTCACATTTAAAAGTAACATCTTATATACTGTAGTTGTTGTCCTAAGCTTGTAGCTATAGGCTTAGTATCTATAGCTGCCATAGTATTCCATGATTAATTCTATGAATATAATTAATGTGTAAACGCAATACTTATCTATACTAAAAGGCAATTAATTTAAAAAAATCGATTAGAAAGCATGCTATTACAATGGCTGGTGAGTGTTTAATATTCACCACCAATATGTACAATTAATATGTATACGCGAAAAACAGTGCAATTGGCCACGCATATATATATATATATATTATCTAAAGCTAGTGCAGTAACAGATTACTAAATTCAGATTCTGATATATCTGGTGAAAATTATAAGTCTATTTCAGAAATACACTGAATACCCTGGTAACTATTAACAGTGATAAAACCTACCAAAGCTCCTTCGAATAAGCCCAAAATTTGTTTTATATTGGTACCGTACGTTATACCTGGTGATTGATGATATTTCAGCTGTATTCTAATAATTAAACCCAATATTATATATAGGATCAGCTTGTAATTAGCTGCCATGGGTAATATTATAATCAATTAACAGTTGGTACAGCCTAATTCCATAACCTAACTTTTTTAATACATTGCCTGATATATATACTTACTAAATATATAGGAATTAATAGTCAAATGGAATTCTTATAAGTTAGATTGATTAATCATAAATATAGCTATAGCTAGTCAACGCCTACTAGCTGCTACTGTATGCTTTATAATAAAAATTAAGTGACCCGTTGCGGTAGATATATCTCAAGATTTCGAGTAAGCTAAAATAGCTAGACTATATGGCGAAAAAAGCATAGCTTATATACAACATATACATATCGAAAATATATATACTATATATATACAAGTACTTGTACAATTTTGTACGTATATAGTGGTAAATTTTGTAGTATATAATGAATGGTTTGATACCATTTAAATTAGTACCAGGCTCAATAATATGCCCACTATAATATCATACATACAATGCTCGTAAGTTTAAGTCAATTTGTACACGTATTGTATACTTTTTAAAATATGGATCTCTCGGTTGAAATCGATTCAAACCCTGAGGTATCTCGGCTTGACGGAATATTATCGCACTGTAAAAAATAAAAAATATGAAATGTCGATGACTCAATTGATGTTACTTTGAGCCGCATGATCACGTTTGGTTATAGATCTAAACCCATCTTAAAAAAATTATTATCAGGATCCATTTGTATACCTATATCTGATATAGTAATACTATATACTATGGACAATTATCCCCGGTATCCAGACATAGATCTATTGTTACAATTAATTATATCTAACTGGTATAAGTGTCTAATTTAAATTGTTTAGGGTAGATATAAGCATGATCGATGACTAGCTTGAGATTATAAGCAATAGAGGCTAGTCTATTTTTCACATTCATACTTAACATGCCCTTCTCTATCTTTATACACCTAAGCTTGAACCTGCATATTTATACAATCACAAGCAGATTTATATACAATCTTATGAAAATTTGTATATATGTTACATGAAAAGCTTAAATTTTTTCAATATTTATGGGCTCATAGCAAATGTATATACATAAACAACCAATAACAATGCCACAAATATATGATATATATCATCACAAGAGGATCCTTGACTATAGCTCTTCATCAAAATACGTTATAATGGCCTTCTACTAGCGTTTATATATATATTTCTTCTCCTTATAATCAATCACGTCAGATCAGTACTTAGCCCATTATTCTATCATGTTACTAAAGCTTGAAAAAAAAAAATCCATCACCAAAAAAAAAATAAAATTGCATGTGATACGATACAATTACACCTTAAAATGCGCGCTTGGTACACCATTATTTATTTTTCTTTTTGGGAAATTATAAAGGCAAATGTTTTTCCCCACAAAAGGAACAAAAAGACCTTTTTTTTTTTTTTCTCTTGCTTTTTTGTATCTTTTTTTTTCTTGACAACTAGTTCTTGAACTTTTCTTATCCATTTTTTTCTCTATTTCATTTATCAACTTATAGACTATATAAAAATAATAGAAAAAAAATGAGTGAGAAAAAATTTGTTCAACCAAGTGATATTTCACCATTTTTTAATGCATTTAGTGGGGCTATTGGAGGAGCAATTTCAAATGTTGCAGTTTATCCATTATCAGTTGTAGTTACAAGATTACAAATTCAAACCAAAAAAGCATTAAAAGATTTAGAAAAAAATGAAAAGGATACAAAAGAAGAAGGTGAAATTATTTATAATGGAGTATTTGATACTATTAAAAAAATTTATAAAAATGGTGGTATTAAAGAATTATTTAGTGGAGCTGGTGAAGATACAGTAGCAGTTATGACAGCAGCATTTTTTTATTTTTTTGCATATGAAGCTATTAGATCAAGAAGAATGAATTATTTAAAAAGAAAAAATGGTAGAGCTCCAAGTACTTTAGGAGTTACAGAAGAATTAAGTATTGGTACAATAGCAGGAATGTTTTGTAAATTCCTTACTGCTCCTTTAAGTAATATTGTTACAAGAAAACAAGCTATTAAAGGATTAACAACTAAACAAGTTGCAATGGATATTTATAATGAAAAAGGTATTACAGGATTTTGGACTGGTTATAAAAATTCAATTATTTTATCAATTAATCCATCATTAACTTATTATTTTTTTCAATATTTAAAAGCAATTTTAATTCCAAGATCAAGAAGAGATAATCCAACTTCAACTGAATTATTTTTCTTATCAGCATGTGCCAAAACAATTGCAACTTTATTAACATATCCTTGGATGTTGGCAAAAACAAAATTACAAACTCAATCAAAGAAAGATGCTGCTGAAGGTAAATTAGTTGAAAATAAACGATTTAAAGTTATTACTGATGTTACAGATAAATTACAACAAGAAGGTGTTGGTGCAATTTATCAAGGTTGTAAAGGTCAAGTTTTAAGATCATTTTTCAGTCAAGGTATTACAATGATGACTAAAGATCAAATTGCAAGAATTTTAATTTACATTTATTTTGTATTTAATAAACGTGTTTTATCATAGAACTAGAAATATAATAACTAATAATTTTATTAAACAAAAAACTATAAACAAAAAAAATTAAATAATAATAATAATAATAATAATAAACATTACAACTCTCCTGATAAAATCGCTTCAACAACATGATTAATATATTCTCTTTTAACTTGTAATTTAACACCAAATTTATTTTCCAATTGTAATCTAATACTCTTTTTAGTAACAGCCATTAAATCAGCAGTTCTTAAAATTTCTCGAATTTCTTGAGTTAATTGTTCATCTGATGGTAAACTTCTTAACATTGACATTTCAACATCTGCATTATAAGATTGTCTACTCATCATTGTTGGAGCTCTTTGTTGTTGTTGCATCATTTCAGTTGCACCAGTTGACATTGGTCTAGCAATTCCACCTGCCATACTATATTCTGATCTTGCACCAGTATTATTACCACCATATTGACTCATTGGCATTGAATATCTTGATTGAGCACCAGAAAATTCAGTACCAGCATGAGTTGATCGACCAGCAATCGACTCATCATCCCCACCTCTTTCTTGCCAATCATTAGACTTGTATTCAGTCCATTTTTGCATTGGAATTTCACTTGGATCAAATTTACCTTCACTTGAAACAACCAATTTATTACCTTTTTCTCCCATAACAACTCGAGTATTACCCCAACTAAAATCATCCATATGCCAAAATGAATATAATGGTAATGCTAATGCAAAAATTGGAATTGCAAAAATATAAACAATCATCCAACCAATCATTTCCCATCTTCTTCTTAATAAGAAAATAACTGCTTGTAAACCATAAATTGCTGCCAACATTGCAATTGAAGTAATTGGAATATTATCTTTATCTTTACCAATTAAATAAAATAAATATGCCAAATATGCAACAGTAACTGGTTGAATAATTGTTGAAAATAAATCAACCAAAACAACAAATCTCATTGAAAAACAACAAAAACCACACATATTACTCATTGGTGCCAATTCAACCAAATTATGAACAGTAGAATTAATCCATCTTCTTCTTTGTGATAAAAAGACTGACCAAGTACTTGGTGCAACAGTCCATGCTTTTGCATGTCTTAAAAATTTGGTTTTAAATCTTGAATTATGTTTTAATAATAATGTTGTTAAATAACGATCTTCACCTAAATGTAATAAATTTTTAACATGTAAAGTATCAACACGATTTTCTTCATAACCTTTAACAATTGGATGACTAATAAATAATGGTTTACCAGTACCAGTTTCATAAACTCTATATAATGAAAAACAACCTGGTAAACAAGTAACAGATCCAAATAATGATTCAAATGCTTTAACCAAATTATGTGAAATATAATATTCATAAACTTGCATCATTGTAACAATAGAACTTTTTGCATTAGATAATTCAGTTTCACCACAAACAGCTTGAATTTTTGTATCATGAATCATTGCACTAACCATTTGACTAATAGAATCTGGTGCAACCATTGTATCAGCATCAGTTTGAAAAATATATTCATAAAATGCTGGATTAACACCGATAATATTTTGAATATGATGATATAATTCCAATTCTAAAGGATTCATTGGTAAATTATAATGAACTCGATTTAAAAATCTCATCAAAACCATTTGAGAATCTCGTTTACCTCTATTACCTGGTCTATTAATTTCAGTTGGTTTCCCAACTTTAACAATAACAACATATGGTACAATATGACCTTGAACTTCATATAAACCACTATAAATTTTACCCATATTATGTTGTTTTGAACCTTCACCTAATGATTCAAATGATAAAGCTTCAGGATCATCATTTGGTGGATGACCCAAAATATCCAAAACAATTCTTGGAGTTGGTCTATCATTACCAGCACCAACAATCATACCATCACATAATACAACTAATAATTTTCTTTTATCATCATATTTTAATCTTGCTAAAGAATCAATACCTCTTCTTAATGATTCTTCATCTTCTGTATAAGCAGGAACTTGACAAATAACAAATCGATCCAAATCTTCTGGTATACTATTTTTTGTAAATTGTAATGCTGCAAAAAATTTAAATGCAATAATAACAACAACAAAAATTGTAATTGCTAATAAGAAATATCTTGCAAATTTACATTTAACAGAATCTCTTGTATCTAATTTACCAACCATAAAAATATTTTTTAAACATCTTTCAGCATGAAATCTTTCTTCATCAGTTAATGATAATTCATTAAATTTATCAGTAACATCTTGTCCATTACCATTTGATAATAAATCAATAATTTGTTGATCCATAAAATATTTATCAATATTATTTGGAACTTTTTTACCAGGTGGTGCTTTTAATGCAATATTACCTGCCAAATAATCAGTAATATCAAATACATAACCATTTAAACTTGCCATATTTCGATTTTTTTCATCAATTAATTTATTTATTGCTTTTGGTGTATAACCAATAAATGCTTTTCTATAATTTTGATTCCAATTTTTCATTTGTTCCAAGTACCAATCTGGTCTATAATCATCAGTATGATATCTAAAATCATGATATTGAGCATTTTTATCTTTATATTTATCACCAGTTTGACCATAAACAATATAAGGACTAACAGAACCATTTTTATTTGAACAAACAGCAGAAATTTGAATTGGGAATAATGGACTTGAATCTTTACCACCATAATCTAAAACATCTTTTTGAGGAACAATACTTGGTTGATGACTTGTTGCCCATTTTGATAAATCAAAAATTACACCATTAACACTTGTTAAAACTTTATCAGGATCCAAATCATAAGAATATTGAGTTAATTCTTGTGGTGACATAACATCTTGTAAAGGACAAATTAAAATTGGGAAACCAATTAAAAATAAAACACATGCAATACAAGTAAACCAAATCATTAAATTAATTGCCAATTTTTCTCTCCAAGCAACTCTAACATCTTTTCTTGGTAATCTACCAATAACTTTAATGAAAAAATCTGGTACCCAAAATGTAAATAACCAAACAATAAACATCCATCTTTTTCTTGAACCAGAAACTGGTAATTCATCAACTTGATCTTCATCATCTTCACCAACTTGTTTAGTACTAATATATTGACCTTGATTCATTGATTTAGAATCTGTAAATCTAAACATATCACCACCCATTGTTGCACCACCAATACTTTTAGCATCTGGATCAAAATAAAAACCTTCATGATCTGCATAATTATTATTATTAGTATTTGGATCATCAGCATCTAAATATCGTTGTCTAGCATTTTTTGCAAAAGACATTTCTGGATCTGTTAATTGTAACCAAGCATTTTCACTTAAAAAAATACCACTTAAACCAATTCTTGCATCTCTATCAGGCCATGATCTTGATTTAACTAAACCAACAACTTGATCTCTTTCTGGAATTTGTGAATTAAATGGATTAGTTTCACTATCAACATCAGCATTTGTTAAATTAATAAATTCATTAAAAGTTAAAAATACAGAAAAATCATTAGTTTTAACTCTTTTTGCTAATTCTGGAATACCAAATGCTTTAATTTGTTGTCTAACACATCTTGAATCAAATGATGAACCTAATCGATGATCATTTGGTTTTAAACAAATAACAAAATATGGATTAGCTCCTTCAAAAGAATCTAATAAATTATCCATTGCATTAACAAATTGTCCACTTGCATCTTTTTTACCATTATTTTTTTTCTTTTTAATTGATTTTTCATCATTATTATTATTACTAGTAGTTGCAGCAGTATTTCTTCTTGCTAAAGAAGGTTGTCTTAAAGGTTTTGAAGATAAATGAGCTTGAACAACAGTATTTTGACTACCAAAAGTTGAATCAACAACAGCACTTGAAGCAAAAACTGCTTTCAAAAAATCTGATGATGAAGATGATGTGAATAATGAAATAATATCACCACTAATACTTTCAGCATTTGAACCAACCAAATTATCAACTGAATATTCAACTTCACCAGCAAAATGTCTAACAGAAAAACTTCTTCTTGATGATTGACATTCAATAATACTACTTTGTTCAAATCTTCGATCTAATAATTTCATAACTTGAGCATCTTCTTTATTTCTTCTTGAATAATCATCAATAACTGATAATAAACCTTGAGATGGTCTAAATAATGCTTTAACAGTATCTTTATTATCAAAATATTCTGATGCTGGAATAATAACTTCTTCTGAACCGAATTTTTCAACTGGTTTTTCATAATAATTGGTTAATAAATAATTATATAACATTTCATTAGCAGAATTATGTAATAATTTATCCAAAGTTGGAACTGCACTTGAAATTGTAAACCCTGGGAAATCAGCAACTTTAATAGTAGTATCAACAACACTATCCATATCTTCAGTCCATTCATGTCTTGCTTGTGATAATCTTGTATTAATTTTTTCCATAATCCAAGAAAATAATAAAGTATATAAAGCTCTTGCTAATTCATCAGCATTTTCTCTTGCACCTTTTTGATCCAAAACTAATGTAACTCGATCTCTACCAATTGTAACAGTTTTATAACTTAAAGTAGTTTCCAAAATATTAGCTCGAACTCCCAAAAAACTTGAAATACATGATAAAATATCAGTATTTGTAACTTCAATAGCTGCACTACTTGTACCATCTGCACCAGTACTTCTAAATTGTAATTGACCAATATGTAAAATAGCTGCCAAAATTTGACAAATATTTGCAATATCAGCTCTACTAAATTCTAATGCTTTTAATGCTGTTTTTAATTGTTTAAATCGTTGTTTATCATCAATACCAACTCTTAATTGAGTATGATGACCTAAATATCGATATCTACTACTTGAAACATCAGATAATGCCAAATGTTCACGTTCAGATTCAGAAGTACCAGCCATTAAATAATAAAAAACATGATAATTTCTTTCTGCAGTTGGAATTTTTGTAATTCTTGCTCTTTCTAATCTATAATCCAAAATTGATGCACCAATTAATGTAGTATCTGCTAAATATTGAAATTCCAAAACACTACCTGCTCTTGATGCTGATAATGATGATGCTGTTTTTGTTGTTGTAAATGCTGAAAATACAAAATCCGCATGATTAATTTTTTTTGATAACGGATTGTTGCTTAATGCTATTATATTGTTAGTTCATTCTTCTATTTTTTTTTTCATACTTACTTAATAAATGTCCAACTAAAGAATTTCTAAATTCTGATTTACCAGAACCTGATTCACCCAAGAATAATACAACTTGAGATTCACCACGTTTACAAAGTCGATTATAAACTCTTGCTGCTAAATCTTTAAAAGTTTGATCTTGATTAATATCAAATGGTGAAAATGTATTTAATGCGATTAATGTACCTGTTGAAATTGATACAAATGGTAATCCTTGATGATATCTTGACGCGATATGACTTGTTAATGATTGGTCTGATAGTGAGTTGGCAGGCAACAAACTAAGATCCATAGCCGCTGATTGAGGTGCCATTTTTTGTTGTGTAATATATATATATTGTTAATATTTTTTGTTAAGAACTTTTTTTTGTATTGTTCTATTATATTACAAAATGGTTAACTTTTATCGTGTAAATTGTTAATAAATAAATATCAATTCAGCGTTGTTGTTGTATGGGATTGTTAGTATTGTTGTGTCGTTTAAACTTTTTTTTTTTTTTTTTTTACTTGTAAATGTCCAGTGGTTTGAAATATTTTGAAAATAAAAATAGTAATAAAGTTTACAATTGCAGTAGGGGCGAGGGAGGAGAGAGTGTAGGAAAAAAAATTTACCAAAAAAAGCTCAAAAAAAAAATATACAAGTGTACTAAGAGTGTAGTAAACAATTTAATGCCAGCTTAAAATCATTTAAATGCCCGTATTGAATGAAATTTTATTTATTAAGGGTGACTTTTTTTTTTTTTTTTTTTTGGATCGAAAATTTCTAAAACTGCAGATTTAATTACAAACCGTGTTTTTTTTTTTTATTTTTTTAAAATTCGGCGTTTACAGTAATAAATTCTTCCATAAGCTTAACAGTTTTAAGCTGTGTGTATCAAGCGCCCATGATAAACAACTTTTAGTCTAAAAATAACAGGTTACCGTTTAAGCGGGTATAAAAGTTTAATTTTAGCACAAACAACAAAATCTCAGATCAGATTTGGTCCATAAAAAAAAAAGTAACGTGTTAGAAGTGCTTGAATAATTTATACCATAGTAACATGGTAACACCATATGAAAAAAAATTTTCAAGCATTAAAATATTATGCTAGCTATAAAATTTTTTTTCAGACTGTGAGGTTTCTAACATGAAATTGCTTCTCTCCATACAGATACTGGCCAGGATATTATTGGAAATACTACTGGTAACTGACAGTACAGTTAATTACTTTAAGGATTGAAAAAAAACGTTGAAAAGTTGAACTCAACTTTTTATAAAAGTTAAAGATCAACCATGCCTTTGTTGACCTCTTTAATTCATACTTTCTCCACTTTTTTTGAATGTCAATTTATCTAGACGTCTTTTGTTTGTAACAGCTGTTGGTAATCTGACAGATCAGGTTGAGTGTTGGGATATCTTTTGATGCTATTTACCGAGATGTTTTTGAATAGACAATTGGTAAAAAACTAAATGGATCGATATCATTCTTTGTTGCAGTTTCTATTGTAGAACAGTTTTGTGTAGAAATCAAAGTTGGGCCAGGCATCCGATTATTGATTAAGCATTATAGCCCTGTCTCTGTTTATATAGCCGTCCGAGTCAACTGTGTGACAAAAGTTATAATGGATCAATTGACAAAAGTCTAGTGTCTCCGTTTCACTTAAACTGACCAATTGCAATCATTGAAAATAGAGCAGAACAATCTTTGATTCAGTTAGTGCAAGGCTTACACACCAGCACTATTAATATTCAGAAGTTTTTTTGTTGGACGGAAGGATACGAAACACATGAGCTCATGTAAAAAAATCATGAGCTGTGTTGCATGCAATTTATTACAGGCAGCTAACTTTTTGCATAGCTTACCGGTAAAAGCCCATATGAATATTCAAGCAGCTGTTAGAGTCTAACCATCCATACCTTTGGTAGTGTAAAGACCAATGTTAGTCGATAATATTCAATTGAGACGAAAAAGGGGGATATGATCAATAAAGTTTGATACAGTATTTGTCCACATTGTATTCGACTATTGTAAAAAAAAATTATAATGAAGAAAAAAAATTAAATCGCTAAAAACGCATCATTAGATCAAATTTAAATCAAAATATTTTTTTTGAACCCCCCGTTTAATTCACAATACGTTCTGTAATATATACAATAGACTGGTTATATACTTGGTCGGATCCTAGATATGAGTTTGTTAAACAATGCCAGAAGCTTAGCTTGTCGTAGGTTTTCAGGTACCCGAATTGGTTTAAATTGTTATATTACTGTAGATGGCTTCTCAATTGAACAGAAACTATATTAAAAATTCGTTAGTTTATGATTAGTTCCTCGTATCGTAGTGGTACCTTTTGAGAATATATGTATCATGTTTCGAATTTATATTGTAAACTTATAAGGAATAATTGATATTAATTAATATTGTATACAATTTACAGTATACATAATATAATATGTAAAAAAAAATAAACACCTCTGTTCTATTTATAGATCACTAAATTAATTTTGCCAACCCTATTAATGCAATAATCATTGATTTTATATGCATGGAAGAAATCAAGAACTAAATTATCGAATATCATCGATATATATAGACTATAATTTGATACATGTGAGTACATTAGATTTAAATTGGATTGATGATTTCATCTACAGTAGATATATACAGTATGTCTTTATCAATAATGGGATGGGATGCTTAGGGCAATTTAGTCTAACTGTATTATAGATCATTGGTTGTAAAAATACAGTAGTCAGGGACTAAGCTATTTACCGGTAGCCATCTCAACCAGCTAGCGTTTATTTGAATTTACGTTCTTAAGCTTGATTCAGTTCACAATAAGTCATTACTATTGCAAAGCGCGTCACTTACGGGTGTTATAAATTTGCCTGTGTACAATTCAATACACACCGTATTTCAATAATATACCTATACTGTAAAATAATATTAATAGATTAGCGCTGAAGGATGTCAAACCTCAGCATCTCATAGCAATATAAATTATAGACCCTTATAAATTTTATAAATTTTATAAATTTATATTATACCCATAGTATATATATATATTCAATGGTATATATTACAATAATGAAACTATACCTGAGGTATACTATCGTGTCGGTGTTCATATGTTAATTGGTATGACACCGTTATTAACTGTATACATAAGTTAATATATAACGTCAAATCAAATACTAGACTGGTCCCCTGGGACCGTTTTTGAAGTCATCGATCGACATAGGCCGATATGATTTATAAGATCATGATACACTGTATCCGGATACCTACAGTATACCACCTGGTATATATTGTATACACAGCTGGTAGCATTAATTAGAAAGTAGCTATCACTAGTATGGTCCTCTTAGTTAGATATAATAATCAAGCTAGTTAGTTAGATATAGTTAAGCCTTCGGACTATCCGAAATAATTCTTGAATAGCTAGCGTATGACATAGCGTTATCAATTTATAATTGATCATACTAATTAGCATATGAGAATATTCATAACTTTAGCTTAATTAGAAACTACATGTAGTTTTCAACATTATAAATGATTGACAAATCTGAAAACTGGCCATGTATGCAATTGCAATATTAATATTCATTAACCAGCTACATAGTTATGAACCAGTTTTCGCTTTATTATTCTGATGCACAATTTATTACAGTTCCATGATTGTTTGTAAGAAATTTATAAAAAAAAGCTTTAATTAAATGATTTATTCTGATACACAATAAACAAGAAATAAAGTTTTTTTTCGTAATTATACAAGAATTTAAACTTTTGTTTAAATACACTGTTTAAAACTTTAATCTAATCAACATTTTTTGTATTGACTGAGCTTTGTGCCAGCTTTGGTACCTTAATTAAGAATCTGACATAATATGGATAATACAGACTGTTAAATCACTGGATAGTGTACATACATCAATGATTGGAATGCTTAGGTGCACCTGAGCTGTACCTTAATACTAGCCCCTTTATACATCATCGCGATAGGCTACTATCATAATAATAGTAATCAAACGTTTTTTTTTTTTTTTTTTCTTGTTCTTGTATAATAAAACCAACTTTTATACAATTATTTCGACTGTTTTAATTTTGATAATTATCCCCCCTGATTTATGCATCAATTAGAATTCATTTAAATATATTAATTCAATGGATAAATTCTTAAAATATGATAATTCATTATTATAAAATTATAACATTTATCATTTGATGTTTAAATCTTTTCGTGACAATTTAAATGCTTAGCTCATTTCTTTGACAGTCGTTTTCATACACGCATGTATATATTAACAGGCTTATTATAAGCTACAGGGCCTGGTAATTCAAGCATGAAGTGTTTCTTCTACCTTTAATTTTATTGAGCGAGTACTCAGGGATATATATCGTGTGAGCTCCCTTTGTCTTGAAGATCTGAAACTTCAAGCCCGTATCTGACTTGAATTTTATACTTAGTCAAAAAAAAAAAAAAGTACTACGTTAACACATGCGCACTATGATTCTCAAGCACTAAGCGTATATGTATAAGTACTCGGTATTGTATTATTGTTATAGGAAACTTATCTATGACTATGAGGCCGGATCATATTAATACTAATATACCAGGTTTCCAAAACTTCAGTCTATTTCTGAGTATTAAATGTTGAAAAGGCCCAATCCACCTCAGCTTTTAATTACTACAGCTTGAGTTTATGCCTACAAGAAATAACATGTATCACGTTGGAGCCAGCTTCTCTTTAATAGAGCTTGAGATATCAAGATCTCTTGGAAAAAAAAATCCAAACCCCTGAAAAAAAGTAACGTTAATAATTTTTTACTAAGAATCCCGGCCAGTAAAATTTCATTCAATTTTTTTTCATTCCTGCGTGCGCTTTTTTTGTATAAGCACTGAATCCTGGCCAGATATTTTACACGCGTTAAAGCTTAGCTATGCTACTACACACACAGACTACCAGTGGTACTGGTAAGTGCACATGTACACTACTGTAGTACCTGGTACTTACTGTAGCCTTTGATTCCGTTGCAGCACCTTTTAATTTTTCGCTGCAGCAATTTTTTTTTCTTACAACCAACCTGCTGATAACACGCATAAATTAATGAGCTACAGTAACAACCTTTCAGTTCAATGAATGATTATGATATATCAAATTGCGATAGGTAGCATGCTATACTTATATACACTGGTATTTAAAGTATTGAGTTGTAAATAACATTATAATAAGGAAGGTTAAAAATAGCTACAGTAGTTAAAAATAACGTGGAATTTATCCCTTATTTATTGTTATATATACCAACTCAAACTAGTTGAACATCTTTCTACAGAAGAATATCACGTACAACTATCCGAGCTTCATACATGCTTACTAGCCACCAGTAGCTGCTGTTAAAGATCGGTGGAACCAATTTTTTTTTTAGCCTTAGGAACCCTTAATAATTAATTAAATGATATCAGAACGGTCTCGATCTATTCACAGAGCAGAAAAATGTTATACGGAAAGAAAAACTGCTGAGCTGGACTTTATCAGGGTCGCAGTTGGATTTATATCATCAATATATCGATATTGGTCCCTTGCCCTTCTGAAAGTAATATCAAATGTCTAACCATCAAAGAGGTTCTATAACTCAGGTGCACTAGAGCTCGTTAACAAGGTACAACTAATTTAAACTAATGGTAGTACTTGCGGCTTTTATAGGTTAGCTCAATTATAATCAAATCACGGCTGGTCGGCCTCTACCATAGTACATCAGCTTAAAACAGTCACATCTGACAAAAAAAAAATCATCATTTCTTTTTTTTTCTTTCGGTCCAATTACAAAAAATATTTTTTAGCTTTTTTTTTTTTTTTTTTTCAAAAAGCTATTTTTAGGTTTTGGAAAAAAATAAACAAAAAAAATAGTGCACCACAAAAAAGAAAAAAAAAAAGAATTCATTCAAGCAGTTATAAAAATTAAACGCTTTGAAAAAAACGTTTACACTTTGATTTATGACCGCTTAACCAACATCACCACACGTAAATTTTTTTTTTCTTCTTCTCCTCCAAGAAGAATAAACCTATTTTTCACTCCTCGCGCTTTTTCTTACTTTGGAGAAACTTTTTTTTTTTTTTTCTTGATATTTTTTTTTTCTTCTTTCTCTCTCACCACTACTTGAATTTTATATCAAAAAAAAAAAACCATTAGACATATTTTTTATATTTATTGAAACTTTTTTTTTATTATTTTTTTTTTTTGGATATCAACAAGCTCTGTTACCAATAATTTACAACAATTTTTTTTTGTTCAAAATAAGAGCTTTTCTTTTTAAAGAAAATAAAATAGTTCAATTATATTAAAAAAAAAAGGAGTGTAATCAACAAAATAAAAGAGAAAGAAAAAATGGATATTCCACCATTATCAAACGCTCCATTGCAAATTAGCGCTTCAGCGTTAATTGCAACTTTGCATCAAACTTTTACAAATACACAATATCGAGCACTTCGAATCGATTCAACAAGTGCTATTTATTTAGGTCCTAATATTGAAGATGCATTTATTACTACAGTATGGGATCATGCACATAGAAGAGCAGAAGATCAAGCATTATTGATTGTGTAAGTTATTATTATTAAAAAGATAAATTTTACTAACAAGAAACCAAAATAGTCCAACTCATCCAGCTTCAACAACAGTATTTTATAGTGCTGTTTCTAATTTTCCAAATTCAAGTCCTGCAATTGGACAAGCATTAAATGTTTTGACACCATTTTTTACAGCATTAACAAAATATAACATTTCAACAAGATTTCATAATGGGATGTCAGTTGCATATAGTTTAAATTCAAAAGGAGATATTATTTCAACAAGAATTCATTTATCAGAAAAACCTTTTACTTCATTAGATCAATTAACAAATTTACCAAATAATGATCGTGTTTTTGATGTATTTTATCATTTATTATTAGCAGAATCAGATCGTGCACAACATTTAAGTTTAAAACAACCAGAAGAGTATGATTTGTTAAAAAATGGATCATTTAAATTACCTGATTGGGTTACTTTTAGTGATGATTATGCATTAGCTAAAGATTGGAGTGATGGATTAAGACAATGTAATATTAAAGGTGCTACTTTACGTGGGGTTTTATCCACACTATCGGGTATCTTGTTACTTGGTAATAAATCAAATCGAGATGATCAAGAAGAAGGTTGTGCTTTATTAGGTTTGGATCCAAGTGTTTTAACAAAAAATACAATTGATCAATTAATTGTTTCTAGTTATACAAAATTAGTTCAAAATGTTGTTTATGAATTAAATAAATTTTTGGCATTAGGTGATGTTGATTTTATTAATTCAGAAGAACAAACTTTTAATGAAGATTTGAATGAAATTATTGCAGTTGTTGAAATTGTTGAATGTTCATCATCAAGTAAAGCAACAGTTTTGAGAAACGTTTTTGATAATACTGTTGGTATTAATAATGAATTAAATGAAGATGGAGTTCCATTAAGTAAAACACCTGCATCAGTTACAAAAGCATTATCTAATATACCATTAACTAAACTTGAATCAAGAAGAGCACCTCATTTTGATACTTTATTAGATAAAGAAAGTTATTTAGCAAAAGATATTACTAACAATACTAACAACAACAACAACAACAATAATAATAATGAAGAATCAGAGAATGAATATTTATCAATAGAAGATTTAGCATCAAGTAGTAGAATTTGGAATGTTTTGAATGTTGCATCATGTTCAGATGCCGAATCACAAGCAAAAGATGTTTGGTCATCACAATTAGTATCATCACAAATTCGAGAATATTTTGTAACTGAATGGGCAACAAAAAGAAAATTAATTGATTTTAGTGCAGATTTTGGTTTGGAAGAATTTATGGAAAAATATAATCCATTAATGCCACCAAATGTTGGATTTTATGAATTAGAACAATGGGCAAGACAAGAAAGAAATTGGGCACCAACAGAATTTTATTGCGGGTCATCAAGAGTTTGGGTGTCTGAAGATGTTTGGAGAGATTTGGAAATTACAATGGTTGAAATGGAAGATCGTGCAATGGATCCTTTTGCTAATGCACCAATAATGGATGATAATAATAATAATGCATCATTTAATCAACAACCTTTAAATTCTTTTACTAATTCAACAAGAGGTATGCAAATGCCGATGAATACACCAGCAATGCCTGGAGCAGGTGCACCATTTGTAAATGATTCAACAGATTCAATAAATAATCCATTGCCTCCACCTCCACCAATTGGTGGTGGTGGTGGTGGTGGTAGTTCAAATCAATATCCATCTAATATTAATAGTAATCCTTTTGAAACACAAAATGATCGATTATTAGGTAGAGATTATAATACAAGTAAAGATTATTATTATGATAGTGATGCAAATGAAGAAGATGAGCAAATTCCAATTGATGAAGATTATTTGAAAAAATTCCATGGTGGAGATTTGGAAAATAATACTGGTTATAAAAACAATGTTGAAGTTGTTGAAGTTGATGGTGAAAGAAGAGCATGGGTTTGGTTTGTTTGGATGTTAACATTTTGGATTCCAAGTCCATTTTTAAAATTTGTTTTACGAATGAAAAGAAGAGAAGTTCGAATGGCTTGGAGAGAAAAATTGGTTATTTGTTTTTTAATTTTATTATTAAATGGTGCAATTATTTTTTATATGATTTTTTTGGGTAATATGATTTGTCCAGATTATGATAAAGTTTGGAGTGCAAAAGAAGTTCATACACATCAAGGTAGTGATGATTTTTATGTATCAATTCATGGTAATGTTTATGATATTACAAAATTTTATAAACAACAACATTCTGATAATGGTATTAAAACTACACCAGATTTAATGAGACAATATGCTGGTTATGATTTGAGTGATTTTTTTATGCCACCATTATATCAAGCATGTCCTGGTTTAGTTGATGATAAAGATATGAAATTAAGTTTTAATATTAGTAAAAGTGAAATTAGTGGATTAAATCAAGCAGATCATACTTCAGGTCCTGCACAAACAGATACAAGAACAAGATTACATGATACTAATTGGTATAAAGATCGTTTCTCACCAAAAATTAAACAATATTATAAAGGTAAAGTTGTTGAAACAAAAGATGATGTTAAAAAATTTGCTGATAAAAATCCAACTATTATGTGGGCAATTATTAATGATAAAATTTATGATATTAGTAATTATATTTATACATTAAATGAAAAAGATCCAAATGAAAATGAAGCATTAAAAAAATGGCATTTTTTGGATAAAAGAGTTGTTGAAATGTTTCAAAATAATCAAGGTGGTGATATTACTGATGAATTTAATAGTGCCAAAATTGATGGTACAACAAGAGCAAATACAATTGAATGTTTAGATAATATGTTTCATTATGGTGAATTAGATTTTAGAAATTCTGCCAAATGTCAAACTGCAAATTATATTTTATTAGTTATGGCAGGTATTTTAACATTTGTTACTGTTGTTAAATTTATGGCATCAATTAAATTTGGTGGTAGAAAAATGCCATCACCACAAGATAAATTTGTTGTTTGTCAAATTCCTGCTTATACAGAAAGTGAAGATGCTTTAAGATTAGCAATTGATTCATTAACTTCATTAAAATATGAAAATTCAAGAAAATTATTATTTATTATTTGTGATGGTATGATTGTTGGTGCTGGTAATGATAGACCAACTCCAAGAATTGTATTAGATTTATTTGGAGTTGATGAAAAAATTGATCCACCAGCAAGAAGTTATTTTGCAGTTGGTGAAGGTGCACAAAGATTAAATTATGGTAAAGTTTATAGTGGATTATATGAATTTGAAGGTAATGTTGTTCCTTATATGGTTGTTGTTAAAGTTGGTAGACCAAATGAAACAAGAAGACCTGGTAATAGAGGTAAACGAGATTCTCAAATTATGTTGATGAATTTTTTTAATAAAGTTCATTATCAAACCCCAATGGTACCATTAGAATTGGAAATTTTTCATCAATTAAATAATGTTATTGGTGTTGATCCTGAATTATATGAATATATTTTAATGGTTGATGCTGATACATCAGTTGAAGAAGATTCTTTAACAAGATTAGTAGCACAATGTGTTAATGATTCAAAAGTTGCTGGTACATGTGGTGAAACTGGTTTACAAAATGAAGAAAAATCTTGGGCAACAATGATTCAAGTTTATGAATATTTTATTTCACATCATTTAACAAAAGCATTTGAATCCTTATTTGGTACAGTTACTTGTTTACCAGGTTGTTTTTCATTATATAGAATGAGAACTGCCAAAAAATGTAAACCATTAATTATTTCAAATGATATTATTAGAGAATATTCTATTTGTAATGTTGATACATTACATAAGAAAAATTTATTTAGTTTGGGTGAAGATCGTTATTTAACAACATTAATTACAAAATATTTTCCAAAAATGAAATTAACATTTGTTGCTGATGCACAAGCTCATACTGCAGCACCAGAAGAATTTAGTGTTTTATTATCACAAAGAAGAAGATGGATTAATTCAACAGTTCATAATTTGGTTGAATTATTAAGAATTAATGATATGTGTGGGTTTTGTTGTTTTGGTATGAGAGGTGTTGTATTTATTGATTTGGTTGGTACAATGATGTTACCATCAGTTGTTGTTTATTTGGCATATTTAATTTATAGAATTGCAAGTAAAACTGGTCCATTACCATTAATTTCTATTATTTTAATTGGTGCTGTTTATGGTTTACAAATGTTGGTATTTATTTTAAGAAGACAATGGCAACATATTGGTTGGATGATTATTTATTTGGCAGCATATCCAATTCATTCATTTTTATTACCAATTTATTCATTTTGGAATATGGATAATTTTAGTTGGGGCAATACTCGTGTTGTTGTTGGTGAAAAGAATGGTAAACAAGTTGTTTCTGTTGAAGACGAAGGGTTTGATCCATCAGTTGTTGAAATGGAAACTTGGAAATCATATGCAGTTAAGAATGGTTTAAAAGGTGCTGAAAGACCAATTGTATTTGATGATAGAAAAGGTAGATTATTTAATCAAGCTTATGGAGATGGAGATGATGAATATGGTTATGATATGCAAGAATTAGAACCTGTTGATAGAAGACAAACTATTTATGATATTGATCAACAATCTAAGATGGGTGGTGGTGTAGGTAATGCATCAATTTATAGTGCAACAACAAGACCAATGAGTACATTTAGTGATTTAAGATCACAACATCCTGGTACAACAACAAGACAATCACAATTTGGTGTTTATCCAGCACAACAATCAATTAGAGCTCCATCAACTAGATTAAGTACAATGGGTGGTGGTGTTATTGGAGGAGCACCATCAATGTTAATTGAAGATAATGCATCAAGAGTACCAGATATTTATGATGAACATCGAGATCAACAAATTAGTGAAACTATTAGACAAGTATTGGAAACTGCTGATTTGGATAATATGACAAAGAGACAATTGAGAGAAAAAGTTGAAGATATGTTGGGTGTTACATTCCAAGGTGAAAAGATTTTGGTTGTTGATAAATTAATTGATGATGAATTGGAAAGATTAGAAGATTTGGAAGATTTGGATAGTTTGGCTGATGTTGAAACAACTAATGATACTAGTCATAATAATAATGAACATAAAAAATAGATATATATATTAAAATTAATTTATTTAAATTTTTTTAGAAAATTTTGTATAAATTTCTTTGAAACAAATTTTTTGAATAATAACAATTATGCATTGTATGAGTAGTTTGATTATATTGAGTTGATTTATTAGCAGGTAAATCAATAATTAATTTTTTTGTAATTGACTTTAAATATTGAATTGGTAATTTATTGAAAGAATATTTATCAACAATTTGTAATAAATCAATTTTATTATTAATAGGTGAATTAGATAATAAAGTATCATCATTATTAGATTCATGTTGAATCATTAACCAAATTTTTTTAATATTAATTTTTAATAATTGAGTTAATAACATTGTTAAAGGAATATTAAATTGATTAATATAAATAGAATCTAATTTTAAACCAAATAAAATTTTTTTATCATCATCATTATAATAATTATTTAAATGTAAATTTTTTAATAATGGAAATAATTTTGATAATAATTTTGTATTTGAATTAATTGAAATACCATCAATTGCTAAATTTTTAATATTTTTTGATCCAAAACAATCTAATGATTGAGGAGGAGAATTTAAAATTAATGTATGAACAGAATTTGGTAACCAATTTTCATTTTCATTATTATTAGTATTATCATTAGAAATTAAAATACTTAAATTTTCAAATTTTATAATTTTTAAATTAAAACAATTTTTTAATAAATTTTTTAAAAAAATTGAATCAATTAAATCATTTGAACCTTTAAAATCTAATCTTTCTAATGTTGAAGGTAAATTATTATCACAACCACACATATCATTTAAAACTTTATGAATTAAATTAGTATTTGATAAAATAAAACAATTTAATTTTAAATATTTTAAATTAATATTATGAGTAAAATTTGGTGAAATTTGTGGTCTAAAAGTATTATTTTTCCAATTAACATTCATTGATATAGTTTTAATAATTTGTTTATTATTAAATTTATTCATCATTTGTTCAATACAATAATTTTTTAAAATTAATTTTTTAATTTTTGTAAATTTTGGTGGAATATTAATATTAATCATTAATTTATTTAAATTAATACAAAATTCTGGAATTATTTTAATTAAAAACCATGTAATTAAATAATGTGGTTTTGATTCAACTCTTAAAATATCTTCTAAACATTTGATATCATAATTTAATTGATCAGTTTCTTGATACATTGGCATAATAATTGTTAAATTTTCTGTACATGATAATTTTTTTGACCAAATTAAAGAATTTAAAATTATATTTTGACAAATTTCATAAAAATTTTTTTCATTAATAATAATTCTTTTTGATGGTGATTCCATTGGGTAATCAAATGTTAATTTATTAAATGGTTTAAAAGAATAATCATTTAATGGAATATTAATTTTATAACTTGATGATGAAATATTGGGTGAAGTTGAAGGGTATAATTGTTGGAAATCAATTAAAATATTTGACCATAATGTATGATTTAATAAGGTATGAAAAGATTTACAAGTTGATTGTAATGATATTAATGAATCATTATCAAGATTTTCAAAAATTTGAATTAATAATTCAAATGGTAATGAAGATAACATTGTTGTTAATATAATAATTGAAAAGGAAATTTTGAATTAATAGAGAGGGTATTCAATGGTATTTATATATTATTTTGAATAATTAGACGCTGAAGTGTATAGTAATTAGTTAAAGAATTATCATATGAAAATGGAGCTCATCTATCATGATATTGGGAGTTTCTAAAGAAATAAATAAGCGCGACTCAGATTATTAGATAAAATTCGCGACTTTCGTGTTGTGGTAAAAAAAGGATTATTTGACCATACTAACTGATTCAATATCAACACCATCAATATTAGTACAGACAGTTGATAATTCCTTAAAACCCATTTTTTTATAAAAATTAAATGATTCATCACTTGTAGCCCATAAATTAATAAATTTATCATCATAATATTCTAAACAATGATTCATTAATGTTGTTGCAATACCTTGACGTTTTAAATCTTTATCAATTAAAAAAAACATACAATAAGCAACACCACATTTTGATTTAATCATTTTAGTATCCAATAATTCATGTTGATTCAAATGATCATAACTATATTTATACATTCTTGGATTATACATTGGATGCATATCATTTTTTCTTAATGTTTTATCCCACCAATTATAATACCAAATTTTACTATTTAAACCGAATTTTTTTAATAAATTGATATCATTATTATCATCAGATTGATTATTATTAGTACTATAAAATTTCCATAATGCCATCCCAATTGGATTATTAAATTCATTTAAAGCAGCATGTAAATGAGTTGATGATGAATCTCCACCACTTTGAATTAATAAAAAATGTGCTAAACTTCGAATACTTTGAAGTGCTGGTGTTTGATCATTATACATTAAATGACCGAATTTTGTACCAATAAACGCGTTATATTGTAGAGTTGCATACTTCCACGCGTTATTATAATTTAAATTATTCAAATTTATTCTTGAAATATGATATTTCATGATATTGTTTTTTTTAGTACTTCATTCGTTCAACTCGTTTTATTTGATGATTCTTTTTTGGCTAAAAAGTTTTTAAATATAATATAATAAGCCGTACGAGTGAAACGAGATAATTTTCACAATTATAGTTATCTGATGTTACTGAGGTTTATTGGTGGCAATATGATGGTGTTGAAGAGTCTTTTTTTTTAACACGCGTGTTTTTTATTTTACTTTTGGGATTAATTTAACCTATTAATTTAAAGTCCATGTCCGAATTAGGGTTATCTGATCAAAACAGAAAACTAATAAAAAAGGCGGAGTATTATTCAAGCGTTGTTAACACGATCCGAGCGCTTGAAAAATCAGAAACAATTTTTTCGGATCGGGAGTCACTTCAGTATTTTTTTTGTTGTTTTGATATGAAAATCTATTCAAGCTAGTATAACTTGCGCAAGCGATGAAAATTTTTTTTATCAATTTTTTAAACGAGGAATACGTTACTCAGGGCAACAACAAGTAAACTTGTAATCAGATCTTTCAAGCACACTTAACGACCCTCAAAACGATCAAAAACGAAAAGTACGAGCAGCACTGTTGATGATACTGTGGTACTGGTTTAACACTATTTAAAAAAGTGGCGTGATGTACTATTAATAATAATTAATGATGATTAAGGAGTAACAACAGTAAATGTTGAACAATGATTGAAATTGATTAGAATATATTATTTAATAAAACAACGGGGTTTAAGTTCTAGACTTTTTTATTTATGGAGAAATGAAAATAAATATCTAGTATATAAAAGATCGATAATATCTTCAAAAAAGTTTTTTAACTTACAAAAAACACTTCTAATTATTTATTTGCATTTTTTCAACAACTTTTTTTTATCTATTTGATCAATTAACTATCC
>JAJLUL010000024.1:82728-120867 GCA_030564325.1 Blastobotrys capitulatus
AATTTTTTTTTTTTTTTTTTCTCGAATTTTTTTATTTCATTTAACTATTCAACAAAAAAAAGAACTAACCTAATAAAACTAACAAAATGGATATCGTTTTGGAAGCTTGCGATAGCTATTTATTAGATAGAGCATATGCATTTGTTCTACCTAAAGCACAATCATTTAATCAAACACAAAAACCAATTCCAGATTATACATTTTTCCCAGCAGGAGAATATTTTGATAAATCATTATTAGAACGAACTGATATTATTAGACAATCAATTTCATTATTTGTTATAGCAGTATTTTTTGCATTATTAGTTTATTTTGGTACAGGATTATTCAGTTATGTATTTATTTATGATAAACGAAATTTTCAACATCCAAAAATGTTAAAAAATCAAATGACATTAGAAATTAAACAAGCATGTAGTGCAATTCCAGTTATGACATTATTAACAGTTCCATGGTTTGTTGCAGAAGTTCGAGGTCATTCAACATTATATTGGGATATTAATGATTATTCTTTAACATATTTGATTTTACAATTTCCATTATATATTATGTTTACTGATATGTGTATTTATTTTATTCATAGATGGTTACATTGGCCAGGTGTTTATAAAAAATTACACAAACCACATCATAAATGGATTGTACCAACTCCATTTGCAAGTTTTGCATTTCATCCATTAGATGGTTATTTACAATCAGTTCCTTATCATTTATTCCCATTTGTTTTCCCATTACATAAATTAAGTTATTTGGTTTTATTTGCATTTGTTACTATTTGGACTGTTATGATTCATGATGGGGAATATATGGCTAATAATCCTGTTATTAATGGATCTGCTTGTCATACTATTCATCATTTATATTTTAATTATAATTATGGTCAATATACTACTTTATGGGATCGATTAGGTGGTAGTCATCGAGTTCCTGATCAAGAATTATTTGATAAAAATACTAAAATGGATCAAAGAACTTGGAAAAAACAAAGTAAACAAATGGAAGAAATTGCTGCTGTTGTTGAAGATGGTGATGATGATCGTGTTTATATTAATGAAGAAGATGAAAAGAAGACAAAGTAATTGTCTTGGTTTATTTAATAATTTTTTTTTTTGTACTTTTAATACTTTCTTTTTAAATAATAATTAATTCTTTTGCAATCGGGTTAATATTGGGTTATTAGCTGATTTTTTGGTTGTAGTTGGAGATATGGAGTGTGTTATGTTGTGTAGTGTTTATCTGTGAGAATAGTAGTATTTGTACATTGTATAATCGTAAGTACTTCCAGTAAAATTCATAGGCTTGGAAGCTTCACTCAATTGTGAGATAGACTATAGGAATGCATAGAAAGAGATACTAGCACTCGTTAATAAAAAAAATTGAGATAATTTTTCAATAATGATTAATCAATTTTTTTTTTTTTTATCTTTCAATCATCTAGTACCCCAGACAACTGTGTATAGTTGAAGCTTTTAGGTTGAATTGAAAAAAACCATACTTATAATTACTTCTTAAGCTTTATATATCAGATATTCACAAGTTGCACATACAATTGTACATACCAGGTGCACATGTTCTTGGAAAATATTTTCAAATTTAGTTAACTGAAACCATCTAGCTATCCAGACCTAGGTATATATACTATAGCTAGGCTATTGCGCTCTAAAGTCAATTGGTGGCTAGTTCATGGTACTATATATACAAGTTTGTTTGGTTGTATATATACATATATCCAAATTATATACCACTGCACCTTATGAGATATGTACCAGTTGATCATCATGAAGCTATCTACTATCAGATTGATATGTAATCCATTGACTGGTTTTAATATATATTACTAGCCGGCTCAGTCGGTTACCAGTATTTATTACCACCATATATATATATATACTATAGCTAGAATTCGAATTCTGTTAACCTCATTAGACATTAGGGCTGCCTCTCGTTAACTAATTAGAAACATTAAATGATCTGCTACAAATTGTCTGTTTCCTGGATTATATATGATAGTACTCAGCGTATACAATTGTACAAGAACGAACTAAAGAACTAAGTTAACATCACTATCAACAACCTTGGTATATGTCAATTGACATTGAATCCAATTGCTTAAGCGAGATATATAACTACTGTAAATTATATATCTCTCATAAGAGCTTCAAACGTTCAAAAACTTTATTACTAGCTTATCATATTTGTAAAGAAGTTTAGAAACATATTGGACTCAACGTAAAACTCCTGACCTAGATATTGATCTTTTTTTTTAAAAATTGAGTCGTGATGGTAACAGTAGGATACTTGGTAATATCACTTTTGCTACTAACGCAATTCAATATCCATGATATGGATGAAGTGGTATTAATCTTGCCTTGGAGTAATAAACAATTTTACAAGCTTTAAAATTGGAGGGTCCAGAATTTAGATCCCCGATCTCTCTTAACTGGTAGACTTATAAAGAAAATTTCAGAAAAATTTCAGATTTCTAAGGGTGGGTGGTTCGCGGTGGTGGTGGAGGTGGAGGTGGCTTAACCCAGCTTAACCCCGTTTGCGCAATTATGCAACTATGGCATCATCATCAACCAACCCAAGCTTAGCCAGAATTTTCCAAAATAACAAAAAAACCACTCTTTTTCGTGATTTTATAAAAAAAAATATTATTTTTTCAATCTTTCTTTCCTAACAACAACAACAAAAATATCAAAAATCAACAATGAATTTTTTAATTAAAAGAGCATTTAATCAATCAACTAGACAAAATTTAGCAAAATCTTTTGTTCGATTTAATAGTTCATTTAGTGCAGAAAAACAACCAAGAATTAGAATTGGTTCAACTGCACCAAATTTTAAAGCAACTACAACTCAAGGTGATATTGATTTCCATGAATTTATTGGTAATTCATGGACTATTTTATTTTCACATCCAGCTGATTTCACACCAGTTTGTACTACTGAATTAGGTGCATTTGCTGCTTTAAAAGATGAATTTACAAAAAGAAATACTAAATTAATTGGTTTAAGTTCAGATCCAATTGGTTCACATGAAGAATGGGTTAAAGATATTGAAGAAGTTGCAACTAATGGTAAAAAATTCGATTTCCCAATTATTGCAGATGCTGATCGAAATGTTGCTTATTTATATGATATGGTTGATGAAGAAGGTTTTAAAAATTTAAAATCAGGTCCAGTTTTTACTATTAGAAATGTTTTTGTTATTGATCCAAGTAAAAAAGTTCGATTATTTATGGTTTATCCAGCTTCAACTGGTAGAAATACTAGTGAAGTTTTAAGAGTTTTGGATGCTTTACAATTAGCTGATAAAGCTGGTATTGCTACTGCTGTTGATTGGCAAAAGGGTCAAGATGTTATTGTTCCACCAAGTGTTTCAACTGAAGCTGCTAAAGAAAAATTTGGTGAAGTTCGTGAAGTTAAGAAATATTTACGATTTGTTAAAGATCCTTCAAATTAATTTATTTCATTTTGTAAATGATTTTATTATTAATCTAACTATTCTTTTATTATTATTTTTTTATCATAATTTTTGTAGATGTTTTTGTTCATTCTCAAGGTTGGGTATGATTTCGATTGTAGTCTGTACGTGAAAATTCTACAGGAATAGTTTAAGTACCGGCGCTAAAAATGTTAAAATCATGGAAAATGTAAATAAAAAAAGTCACATTCGAATAATTACAGACAAATAAATAAATAAAACCATTAATTCCATATGAAAGTTAAAGTGAAAAATATAGTTATCAACAATACTAATTATATATGTATACCCCTCAATTTTTATCAAAAATCATTAAAATCATTATAAACTACTTATCATAAATAGAATTCCAAAATCAATTTAATCATAAACATAATAAACTTTTTAAGTAGCGCTATTTCCACCACCAGCACCACTACTACTAATAGCACCTGAAATATTGGCAGCAGATGCTCTTCTTCGTTGTTCTTCATTTGATGGATGACTTGGTAATCTTTGTGGATTTGCAAATCTACCTCTTGATGCAGTTGGTACAGCAGCAGAACCTCTTCTTTCTGGTTTTGGTTCAGTTGCTCTATCAACACTTAAACAACTAAAAACACCACCCATTATATGTATATTTTATATAATTGAAAATGGTTTCAAAAGTTGATTGAAATAGTATAATGAAATTTGAGTTTGATATAGAGTGGTTTTTAGAAAATAGTGTTTAAAGTAGTTAGTTAGTTAGCGAGCGTCTAGTGAGAATATTGCTAGTAAAAATAAATAAAGACAAATAATTGTGGAGAAAAGAAAAAGGAATTTTTTAAAATGGGAATTGGTTGAATATTTATATGATTTTTTTTTTTCCTGATAATATTATAAATTTATTAGTTATTATTTGAAATATATTTACAGTCACAGTTTTATAACTAGTGTTTACAAAATCATCGTGCGGCTTTCTATGAAAATCAGGTTAAAAATTTAAAGAAACCGTTCACTGTGATATATATATAATTTATTTGTATTTATAGCGCTAGCTTTGGGGAACAATCGGTATAATAAGCCTACCGTGATAGCCCCTGAAAGATATATAATTTACCTGTTAATATATTATACTGTACCAAACTACAATTTGTATATATGCAGTGGTTTCCATTACAAACCTATATAAATCCCATATCATGAAATGTGGTTAGATGTCTAGAGCTTTTTTTGATTAAATTAATAAGTTACTAAACAGCTAGCGATTATAAATATATATATATATATATATTACCTAAATTAAACAAAATAACCTTTGAGATCCAATTAATATTCAATTAAATTGTCAATTTTCATCTATATAATCAATTGAATAAAATCGAGTCATAAATTCTATTGTATCTCTAAAACTTTGCATTTTATCACAAAAATTCAATAAATCTTGGATTTTTACATCAATATTGAGATAATATTTAAGAATATTATCATCACAAAAATATATAGATATATTTAAACTTGAATCTCTATTTAATGGTGGTGAATCAAAATATATTGATCCCAAAGTCAGATAAAGGATGGCACGATCCAACGAGTTAAAACTTAGGTGACAATTTCGATTACAACATGGACCTAAAAAAAATGTCAATTCTCTAATATATTTTAAATTATCTTTAAATAACCCTCCTAATAAATCTATAACCATTATATTATAACTAAAACTCGTTAGATTTCCAAGATCGTTAGAATTTTGACATGAAGTAGTTTTTATACCTCTATTATATTTAAAAGATTTTCTAATTTTTTTCTCAATATTAATGGTTTTATCATAAATCTTATCATGACCTATAGTAACACTTTTCCATAAATATGGTGATAATTTTCTTCTTAATATAAAACTTGAATTTTGAAATTTAACAGCATCTTTAATTGATAACAAGTTCCAAATTATTAACAATGTTTTAATTGGTAAGTTAGAGAAGACATAATTATTTGCACCTGTTCAAGTACGTATTAATTAATTTTATTTAAAAAATTTTTAATTTCCACTTTAACTTGATAAGATATTGTAAAAAAATCTGATATCTTACTATTTCCTTTCTGGAATCCCTTCGAGATTAGTATTTTTTGAAAAACAATATTGCTAAATGACACAATGAATAAAAAAATCTATACTTTTTTCTTTTTTTAGTGCGCAAGTTAAACTAGAATTTTGCTGGCTACAACTTAATAGCGGGTTTTTTATCTCCCATCATATGTGGAAAGATTCAACAAATCTAGAAGAAATGTACCTGGATATATCATAAAAAACTTAAAAACACAGCATGGGCTTGAGGATATCCCGCCTAGTTATTATTACGTTTATCGGATGTGTACTATGGCGCACGATCACGGCAGTGATGTTCATATTGTATCAGAAATGCCCCTGAGATTGACTGGTTATAAATGCCCCTGAGATTGACTGGTTATACTGTATTTTGACACTATTTATAATGTATTTTTCACTTTTGAAATAAAAAAAAACGTATATATGCTATATACATTACTACTGATACAGCTACTAGTCATTAAATTCTATAAATAAAACATCACTTTAGTATACGATTAATCTCTACTATAACTTAATTAAGTTCACAGTAAATAAATTTTGTTTTATTTCAATTTTGAATTCATGTGGATGATATCTTGCCCTTATTCTTATTAAATCAATACGATAGGACCTATAAAATAAATCAGATAACAAGGGACTACAAGATCTCCCTAAATAATCAAAATACTCACTTTCATTGATATTAATAACATAATTATCTATTTCATCACCACCTTTCATATCCAATATATTTTGAGAACTTCTATTTGTATAAATTATGCAAGTTTCCAGTGAATCAATCTTACTAATATTAACCATAAATTTAAATAAACAATTATTAGAAGTTTCTTTAATAGTATATTCATCAGTTAAAATTAATGTTATTGTTTTAAGATTTTTCGAAACCCTATCATAATTTTCATTTAAAAATATTCCAACATTTTTAATCCTTTTAAGATTGTAATTTTTAGAGAAACAAAAATTTAAGTGAACTAATTTTGGAGATTTTAAAATTAAATCTCTATAGTACCTCACTTTGAATTTTACACCAGGTAATATTTCGTTCGTAAGTGTGTATGGAGTTATTGTTAATGTGTTTAAAGATAACAGATGATTGGTAGGTGTACGATAATCACGTACTTTTTGATGTACTAATAAAATGTGTAATTTTTTCAAATTTTTAAAATCATAATTATTCAATAATTTGAATGAAAATAAATCCTGTTTATAAAGATATGGATTGTCTATGTTAATTGATAATTCATTATTATTGTCAAAACTTTATTTGATAAATTTCCTGTACAGTTTTCAATATCAAGAATTTCACAATTTGATTTAATTGTTAAATCTTTGTAATCTTGATGACCAAAACTGAACCCTTCAAGTTTTAAATAATAAATATTCTTAGGAATTGCCCATCTCAATACTTCAGGTTTGATATCAACGTTAAAACTATAAGCAGTGCTCAAAATATTGCTTAAAATAAAACTAGCAATTTGATGGTCATTTTGTATCAGGTTCTTTTCTTTCGAAATTTTATAATATTTCATTAGTGATATATATGTTAATTGAATTGAACAAATAGATATATTATTTATAATTGGATTTAATAAAATAGAGTCCATAAATTCATTTAAATTTTTAGAAATTTTAAGATTCTCATATAAATCATTTAATTTGTCATATTTTATAAAAAATTCATATATACTATCAGAATAAAATAATTTTATTAGTAATTTAGAACTGCCATATTCTTTACCTACTGACTCTTTGTAAATTAATGATAATAATTGACAAACCTCACCTTTGGTTGGACTATATTTACCACTAGTAGTACGTGAACAATTGTAATTCAAACATTGATCCAAAAATAATGTTAATCTTTTGATATTTGAAAAATTACTATAAATGACTTCTTCACTTATATAGTCAATTAAATTAAATCCTCTAGCTTTTTTTAATTCACAAGGATAAAATTTTAATCCTCGAGTATGTTCAAGATCAGTAGTATTATGTGATATAGTAGAACGACTTTTAAAATCATAATATGTATCATGTCCTATAGAAACATTGGTCCATAAATATGGTGCTAGTTTTTCTCGAAGTATACAACTTGAATTATGAAAATTTATAGCATCATCAAGTGGTAAAATTTCCCAAATTATTAATAAAAGTTCAGTTGGTAAAATTTCAACTTCTGAAATCTTTTTTGATATTTTTGCTTCTCGTGGGTCTATATCTTCTGGATCAAAAAATTCAATAGAATTTATATAATTTGCGAGATTTTTCAGTTGATTTACTACTTCTGTGATCATTTTTTTCTTCTTCTTCTTCTTTGATTAGCTAGTCTTCGTATAACGTGAATGGGTATTTTATTTAACTTAAGTAATTAGTGCACATGAAGGAATTAGATGCTGATTAAGTAAAATATATTATAAATGGGTCAGGATTATTACCAGTAGTTCTTTGCTGCTTCTCCATGCATGGACTTAGATATTTTTTTTTTGAGCTTAAAAGCTTAAATAGGAAAAAAAAAAGATATGTGGTGAATTACTCAACAACTTTTTAACTTAATTATAAGCACTACGAAGAAAGTTCAAAAGGGTTAAATTGTGGCTTGAAAAGAAGGTTCAAATTTTTAAGTCTTCTAGAGTCTATATGGAAAATAGGGATATAGCTTTATTGGGACTGGTGATAATTTCTATAAACAGTATTTTAATATCATGTGCACTTAACATAGTGTACACTACAGTAAACTGTATATGTCAACCTACCTGGTACTGGTAGCTACATACATGTATGTATCCAATTATTGTAATAAATAAACTTTATTGTTCAAAAATGGCATATATGACCAGCTGACTACTTGTTTATGTATGAAACCTTAATGGTTGTAATTAATTGTGGCTTGAAATTAAAGTTCAGCTGTATACTATAGCTACTTTGTGCCAATTGTACAATCTGATGAGAAAAACTCCTTATAAGTAGTCAAATTATTCATTTTTTTTGGGCTACTGCTATTACGGGAATGAAAAGTTAATATCCGGATATGTTAATTGTACAATATTTGCATGCTGGAATATATATACATGTGCCACTTGCAAATTACACCAGCTGAAATTCTATAGCTACCAGCTATATACAACCATAGGTTCCAACTATCAATATATTGGACAACATATGGATGTCATATACTTAACTCCAATGATCATAATAAACTGAACGTTCAGCTTCATACTAGACTTTTATTATGATTCAGGTGCCATATGCTACATACAGTTTTATATTATCCATATTGTGTAACTATTTAGATCAGATATTGAAAAATTTTAAATTTCAAAAAACGTGTACAGCTCAATCGCGTAACTATAGAGCTGTAGCCTAAGTCCTATTACGGTAAGTAAGTATACTATAGTCTGAAGGCTGGATAGATAATACGCGGTATGACGCAGCCCTACAGACCTGGATAAATCAATCTCTGATACCAGCCAGCAGCTGAGTACAAGTTGTACAGTTGTACGGCTAAATCCCTTTTCTTTTTTAGTTGGGTTACTATCACGATGGAGCAGAGTCTGGTATAAAATGAATGGTATATGATAATTAATAAACTATAATATTTAAATTGCAATTGGTATTTATATGACTTGAAAAATTTTTACAGTTCGAACAATATTATTTCTTCATAGAAATGGTCCAGGGAAAAAAAAACAAATAGAATAAAAATGTTGAAAAAATCACCTATATAATTCAGTTTACAAAAATTTCAAAGAGGGGTATATATTGTATCCTATAGTGCTAGAAAATTCCCAAATACCTTAACAGTAAAAAAAAAGTCTTCAGTTATCGTGGTTTCGTACACCAAGTGATTTATATCCTAATAAACATCCCAAATCTATTTAGTTTGAAATTAAACCCAGGCTTGGTACTTTAGGGTTTTTTAAAAAATTTCTTGCTATTTTGTCTTTTTAAAAGCATCAAGATACAAGAAATCATCCCCAAATAAGCTAGCTATAGTTGACAAAACCATTAGACAAGTAAAATCATCAAGAAAAGAAGAGTGATCAAGAGATATATTTTCAAGAGAAAAAAAAATTGCTACTTGCGCAAGCCAAAAATAAAAAAAAAATCTCCAGGCACGTACGGCTGGTCTCAAGACGTAATTAATGTTAATAACGAAAATTTTATTTTGCATAAAAAAGAAAATTTCCAAACGTTTTTAATTGAATAAAAATCGGGAGGGTCTTTCCCTTTAAGCTTGTATTAGTTGGTATAGGCTAGTAGATTTTTTTTTGAGCACACCACAATTTTTTTTTTTTTTTTTTTTTCTTTTTCAACATTATTCATAATAATAAATTTTTGTACATTAGCATTGACACAATATCTTTGTTACAATACCCAAGACCTAAGAATATTGTTCTTTTATCTTTTGCATTTTTATTCTTTGATATTACTGTACTATCAGAAATTTTCTTTAAAAAGCTACAATAAAAAAACAATCAAAGATTCAATTTTGTTATATCTATATAGACTTACTAAATTAATGGGAGATTAAAACAACTATTTTATCACACAAATGGTATCAATAGGCTTTTAAAATAAAATAAAGAATATTTAATTCCAAAAGAAGCAAAAGAAGAAAGAAAGAACGAAAGAAGAATATAATTTCAAAAAAACTTATTTATTTATTATTATTATTGTTATTACTATTATTAAACACACCATTATACAGACTTTCATTAAAAAATTCAAAACTATTTTTTTCAAAAGTATTTATTTATAATTCAACAAAATGTCAAATTCAAAACAATCATATCCAATAAAAGAAGAAATGGATCATAATTTAACAGATTCACATTCATCACCCGAACAACATCTTCATCAACAAAATAATGGTGGTAGTTCAAGTGGTGGTGGAGCATTTCGAACTAGGCCTATTAGAAGTTGCACTCATTGTAGACAACAAAAGATTAAATGTGATGCAGCAGAAACTTTTCCAGAACCTTGTAAAAGATGTGCAAGAATGAAAAGAAATTGTAGAGTTGATCCATATTTTAAACCACAAAAAGGTGGACAAGTGGCTAGTTTAAGAGATGATTTAACATCTTTAAGAAAACAAGTTGAATATTTACAACATCGTGAAAGTTTATTAGCATCAGCAGTTGCAAAAACTAATCCAAATAGTTCATTATTAAGAGGTAGTACAACACCAAGTGCATCACCACCTCCACCACCTCTTCCTTCTCATCCACCACCAGCACAACCACCAGCAGCTCAACAAACCACATCAACCACCTCTAATAATAAAAAAACAAAAAAAGCTAGAATATCTAGATCTGAAAGTTTAGATAATATGACAACAAAATTAAATAAAAAACAAAAAACAATACCATTATCATCAACAATTGCATCAAAAAATGATAGTCATACATATTCAGATGTTGGTAGTCCACCAAGTAGTTATGTTGTTGGAGAAGTTGAATTAACATCTGAAAGAGCAGAAGAATTACATAAAAAATTCATGACTCATTTTTTACCATTTTTACCAATTATTCAATCAAATTCTGCTGCTGAATTATATAATCAAAGTGAATTATTATTTTGGACTGTTTGTTTAACTGCATCATTAAGTGATACTGAACCATCATTTTATAATTCTTTAAGTGATATTATTAAACAATTAGCAATTGAAACATGTTGGATTAGAACTCCAAGATCAACTCATATTGTACAAGCATTAATTATATTAGGTAATTGGCCAATTCCAAATGAAAAAGTTTTGGATGATTGTTCATATAGATTTTTAGGTTTAGCAAAAAGTTTAGCAATGCAATTAGGTTTACATCGAGGGAAATTTATTTATGAATTTTCAAGAACTCAAACTTCATTACCAGATGCAGAAAAATGGAGAACAAGAACTTGGTTAGCATTATTTTTTAGTGAACAAGTATGGAGTGCAAATTTAGGATTACCACCAACTGTACCAGTTGATTATTTAATTGATCAAGGTACAATTGATGAATCATTACCAGCCGCATTTAAATCATTATTAAGATTAGCAGTTTTCCATTCAAAAATGGTTAATTTATTAGGTACAAGTGTTAATCAACCAGATGGATTATTAAATGGTAAAGATCGACCAAGTGCTTTAATGATTATGGATAGAGAATTAGAAAATATGAAATCTTCTTTAAGTATAAATGAATCATCAGTTGAAATATATTATTTATATATTAAAATGATGATTTGTTGTTTTGCATTTTTACCAGGAGTTAGTGAAGAAGATCAATCAAGTTATGTTTTGAAAGCATTACAATCAGGTACAAGAGTTATTACATTAATGTCACAATTAGCAGATAAAAGACAATTAGTTGAATATCCAATTTATATGAGACAAGCTGTATCATTTGCAGCATTTATTTTATTTAGATTACATTTATCACCATTATTATTACCACATCAAGTTGAAAGTGCAAGACAATCAGTTGTTACTGTACATCGAATGTTTAGAAATATGTTAACAGCATGGAAAGATGTTGCAAATGATATTAGTAGAACTGCTAAAGTTTTGGAAAAATTAAATTTTGTTATTATAACTCATCCATATTTATTTACTCAAGCACCTAATATTATTACAAGAATGAGATCTCATTTAACTGCATCAATGTTTTATGAATTAATTTGGGCAGTTCATGAAGCAAGAAGAAGAGGAACTGATTTTAGTAATACAACAACTGATGATAAAGATGGATCAAAAGATGATGAAAAGACTAATAGTAATTATGAAGTAGCACAAGCTTTAAAAGGACCAAATTTATCAACTAATCATCGAGAAAATGTTCCACCTTTACCATTTTATAATCAAATTACAAGAGATGATTTTGTTACTAATACAACTGTTACACCAAATGGTACTACAGTTACAACATTGGTACCAACACATCCTAATGCAACTTTAAATGCTTTTTCACAAAATAATAATGGAGATATGAATGGTGATGGTAAAGTTGTTTTACCATCTAATGATTCAAATACTCATCCTTATTATACTCAAGAAAACCAACAGCAACAGCAACAACAACAGCAAAATCAAATGCAACAACCACAGCATAATCAACATAATCAACAAAATCAACAAAATCAACTACACCAGGCTTTAAATCAATCACATCCTTTAAGTCAGAATATGATTCCTTTACAACAACAGCAACAGCAACAGCAACAGCAACAGCAACAGCAACAGCAACATCCTCAACAACAACAATTACCACGCCCAAGACAACAAAGTATGTCTTATGAACAATGGGATGCTAATTCACAAAATAATCTCAATATGGCAGCATTTTTAGATTCTACAGGTGCTTCAAATGATCCATTACATTTGGATACTTTAATGCAAGGTATAGATTGGATGAATGATAAAGGAGATGATTTTTTGGGTTGGATGGATGTTAATGTATCACCATTTTAATAGAAACAAAAAAATATAAATAAAAAAAAAAAAACTTAATATATATAAATAAATAACTATTTACTACTTTGATAAATATTGTTCCAAAATATCATATAAATCTTTTAAAAATTGTTGACCAGATCTATCAAATCTTTGTAATAAAGAATAAGTATAAGCAACAACAGATATAACAAATGCACCTCTTCTAACTGGATCAGCAGGACTCATTGATTCATCAACACTATTTGGACTTGAAGCAGGAGCTAAAGATTTTGGTGGTGATTGTCTAATCATATCCAAATAAATTAAAGCATTTGATCTTGCATGATCTCTATTAATATATAATATTTTATTTTCTCGATCATGTTTTTCAACATATTCATCACATGTAACATTAATATTAGTTCTTGTTGGTGTATCATAACTCCATAATGTTAATGTACTAATAAATGTACACCATGGTAAAGAATCAGCTTGATGAATTAATAATTCAGTTGTAAAAACTCGTTGTAAAAAATGCATTGAATGCCAAGTTGCCCATCTTGCATCTAAAGTTTCAACCCATGCAACAACATACTGTCTTGCCTTTAAATCTTCAATTGATAAATTATTATTAGTACTATTATTATTATTTTTTGATGCTTCTTTATTATTTGGATATAAATTATTTCTTTTAATTTTTGAAAATCTTCTAATCATAAAAGTATCTTCATATAAAATAATTAATCCCAAATGATATAATCCCCAATTTGAACATAACATTAAAGTATTTGAATAATTATTTAATTCAATAGTATTTGGTGTTAAATTATATGGGAATGCATTTGCAATTGTTATTTGTGATAAATCTTCATAAACAGTTTGAGAATTTGGTGATGATCCATCTCCAGTTATAATTCTATTTAATTCTGGTGTATCTAATTTTCTTAAATGTCTATCAAAATATCCTTTCCAACTTGTAATTGCAACAACTAATCTTGTTTTAAATTCTTGCATTCTTCTTTTTGATACAATTCCCATATCTAAAATTCCTCTCCATTGCATTTCCCATGAAACACTTAATAATGTATGTAATAAAATATATCTACTATAAGGACTAAAACATGCAAAAGGATATTCAGTTTGTGATTCATGATATGAAGTCATTAATCTTCTAACACTAAATAATAACATTGGCCAATTACCTTGAGTTGGAATTGGTGGTGAATCATCTTCATCATTTTCAAAGACTCCACCCATTATTTCATCATCTTCACTATCTTTATTTTCTTTTTTATTACTTTTCTTTTTATTATTCTTTAAATTTTCATTTGATTCTGGAATATCTTGTTGAGTTAAAATTTCATCTAATTCTGGTGGTTCTCTTGGTTGTAAATGTCTTGGTTGAACTCTATAAATTTGAATAAATGTTCCACTATTTGGAGCTTCCCAACATGCATCAGTACATGGTAATTCTAATTGAATTTCAAATGTTGATAATCCTAAACTATGTCTGAAAAAAACTGCTTGTTGAACATCACATATATAAGCAAAATAAGCAGTTCTTTTTTTAGTTTCAAATATTATATATCTTGACCAAAATTCTTCAATATCTAATGTACTATAATTTTCTGGAATTTTTGGAATTGATAAACTTAAATTACCTGATAATTTTAATAATGAAATATGAGATCCATGAAATACTTGTGAACCTTTTGCCATTTCTTGTGATCCAAATGCTAAAACAAAATAGTTAATTAATAATAAAGATTGATGAATCCATATAGGAGTTTCTTCACAAACTTCAGTACCAATAGCATCTTCATTATCTAACATTGATAATAATAAAATTCGAATTTTTGGAAATAATTCACATGCTAATCCATACACAGTTGCTTCATTTGAATAAGCCATTCCAACAATTGCCATACAAATTAATAATTCTGGTGGTGCGGTTTGAGTTTTAAAAGTTGGTCTATGAATAATTGGATAAATTGGATCAAAATTACTCCAATATAATTCAATAAAATATGATAATTGTTCTCTTGTAAAATTATAATTATTAATAATTTTTTTAGTTCTTTTTGATGCTAATCTTATACTTAAATCAATAACATTTAATATTTTTCCTAAAGTTTGATCATTAATACCAATATGATCTAATCTAAACATTTTTGTATTATAATGTTTTTGAATATGACTAGTTGAAACAACTTTTTCATTATAAGTTCTACCAAATACATGATGTTTAACTGCACTATTTTTATTAATTGGATCTCTTGTATAAACTGTTTTTGCTGCATTCATTAATGGTTCATTATATTGAGTATTTTCATGACTAATTTGTGCTGCTAATTTTTGAGGTTCTTGTGATGTAAAAGATGATAATAACTGTGCATTAACTCCAATTCTACTACCCAAGAAATCAGCTGGTACAAACATGTTATTTTTGTTTAATGATTTATCATCTTCTTTTGGTGTACTACCAACTCTTTGATGATAATAATTTAATACAGAATTTGAATCTGGTTTTGGTTCTTCATCTTGATTGTTGGAAGTATCTTCTGCTAATGCTTGAATTGGACTATAAGGTCGAATTGGTGGTATTTGATTTGTTGGTGGTGATAATGATGAAGATGAAGGTGGTGGTGGTCTTAAAGGAGCTTTTGTAATAGGAGTTTGTGATGGTAATATAGGTTGTTGAGTTGATGGTGGTGGTGGTGGTGGTTGTGCTTGAGGAGTATGGGAATGACTAGGTGGTGGGGGTGGTGGAGGTGGGGGTCCAGCTCTATATTGAGGATGATGAGGATGATTATGAGGATTAGATGGTGGTGGTGGTGGTGGTTGATGAAGTGGGTTAATTGGTTGTTGATTTAAATCTAATGATGGATCAGTATTTGTTAAATAATTATATGCATAACTGGCTCCTTTATTATCAGCCCAAAAATCTCTACCAAATAACCATGCAAAATTACCAGATACATGATAATCAATTGTTGATGATGATGGGTTATTAGTGGTATAATCTTGATTACCAAATTCATCAGGTAATGAATTTGGAAAAGATGAAAATAAATAATTGTTAGTAGATGTGTCGTTAGTATGATCTCTTGTTGATGAACTTGAACCAGTTCCACTTGATGTTGGAATTGGTGGTGGTGGTTGTAATGAATTAGCTTGTTGTGATGGTTGTTGTTGATTATTTGGTAAATATGATGCTCCATTAATTATAGTAGTATTTTGATTTGTTGTATTATAATTAGTATAATCAACATTCATCATTTCATGTACATTTGATTGAAGATTATCATTCTTCTTTTTTGATTCTGATTGTTTTTGATGTTGTTGAGCCTTTTTTTCATTTAATTTTTTCTCTTGTTTTAATTTTCTTAACATGGCTTTTTCTTTTAATTGTTGTTGTTTTAATTCTCTTTTCCTTCTTTTTTCATGAGATCTGGTATTCAAATGTTTTTCTAATAAATCAGCTCTTGCAAAACTTTGTGGACATTCTTTACATTGAAATGGTAAAACTTCCAAATCTAGGTTTAATGTTAGTATAGATTTCTTTTAATGATATTACTTACGATTTTGTGAATGTCTTAATAAATAATCAGGTCGAGCATACGACTTTGAACACATTGAACATTTATATTTTTTTGGTGTATCATCTTTATTATTAGAACTATTACGTGGTTGTGATGATGTTGATAATGATCTTGATCTTGTTCTATTAGAATCTTGTTGTTTATCATGGTTACCATTATTATTTTGTTGTTGAACTTGAGTTGTTGATGATGATGATTGTTGTTGTTGTTCAGTTCTTGATCTATTTTCTTCACTTAAATCCATTTTTTTCTTAAATAATCTTGATATATTTAATGTTTAATTTGATGGTTGAAAGGCTAATTGTCATTTGAATATTAAACAATTTATTATTCGTTGGTTGATTGGAAATAGTTCTGTCTGTATTTTGTATCTGTATCTGTTAATCCCCCCCGCAAATTAATAATAAACAATTAATCTTTCTTTTAAAATACAACAAAGTTTGATATAAAAAAAATAACCAAATTCCCTTTTATTTTTATCTTATATCTTCCCTTAACGAAGAATAAGGTACTTGTAAAAGGTATTTATATTCTTGAAGAACAAAAATATCAAGAAAAAAATATTTTAAAAGGTATTTAATTAGTTTCTGAAAAAAAAAAAAATAAAACAAAAAATTAAAAAAAAAAAAAAGCAGGTGGCTATTTTTTTTTTGGTTTTGCTGAGTAAAGAGAAAAAATCAAAAAGTGGGAAAAAAGTAAAAAAAATAATGCTACAAATCGCCGATTTTGTAATTTTGCTTAATCATTTTACATAAAATTGACCTGGCATGGTGCACACTGTTTCTAAGTTCGAATCCCATGGTCTATCTAGAAAATGAAAGTTGGATCAAGGCTACCAAAAATCTTGCTGCTGCTTTAAGTACTTACAGTTTGTAGAGTACCACTCAGGTAAATTACCGTTAAACCCAATATTAAGTACTGTTAAGAGAACAAAAGTCTAAATCGAAGATGGAAAAAAAGTTCCGGTTTGTAAATGTCGGTGGCTATCTTAGCCTGTCTACTGTAATAAGGTGACACAAGTGTTGAATTCCCACAGCTGGTCGAGGGAGCAGCCGGGGTCGGCTTTGAAACCACCCGATGCAAGTCTACATTTTGTAGTCATCCATTCACGTAACTAACAAAATTACATTATTCTTAAGACCTAAATACCGACTAAATTCAAATAATAGTAAATTCTAATTATTCTAAATAATAGAAAAAATGAATACTAACAAAGAAAGAAAGAAAACAAAAGCCACCTATTGCCATTTGTTTACCAATTTTAATTGAATGAATTAAAAGAAATAAGATGTATAGAAAAATTTTCGCATTCTAAATGCTCAACTATTTGAAATAAATATATCAATCTAGTTCATGCATTCTAAAATTGAGCTACTGTAGTTCTCAATAACTAACTACACTTAGATTAATTTAAATAGCGGTGCAAATCGGTAGATGGTAGAATATTGCTAAGCTACAAATAATGAGTTATTGTTGCTAAATCTGGTAATCAAAAATTGCCTTGGTCCAGCGGGATGATAAAAGATTAAAACCGACCAATCTACTGTAAATAAAAACATCATGCCTGGTATTTTTGTATTAGAGTGATACCTTAGGTACCTGGTAGTACTGGTACTCTCAAGGACATGATGAATATTAAACAACTTGCATACTTGGGGGAGAAAAAAGGGTAGAATTCCTAGACAAGAACTAAGCACGCGCTTGAAATCATGTTACGTACTTGTACAATTGTACAATAAAATACATGTTAAAGTTGTAAAATTAAGCGCGCTTAAGAAACTTGGACGTTGGCTACGCGGCTGATATTTTTCTTTGAGATCTTATCTTAGATAAACTAGCGTGAAGGTCATCGCGCGATCTACCTCATCGATCTAAAAATCTCTTCTATTTTTTTTTTTTTTCCTGTTATAGCTTTACTTTATATATCCATAGTTTAGTATTTTATATATTGCTTAATATATTTCAATTGGCAAAAATATTTATTATATGTATATAACATATTTTCATCCTTCCTTCTTCTTTAATATAAATAAACTGACAAAATTTATCATCAATAATACTTTTTAGTTTTGATAAATCAATTGTAACCGTAAAACAGCTAGTTCACCTAAAATAAAAAACTGAATAAATAAATATAGAACACTTTTATGCAGTTAATAGTCTAATATATTGTCTTTTTTTTTTTTTCGGGTTACCCTAAAACATATTGAAAACGTGCACCATATGGGTATACTATAGAACATGTTATTTTTTGTTTTTTTAAATATTGTTTTGATATATATTTTACCTGGCCATGTATCGATAGGTTTCCTCAATTCTGATACATGTTACCATTCTAAATGGCCCCAAAAAGTGATATTTATTCAGTTTATACATATATCAGGTTGCCAGATACTCGTATACATATATTATTAATATCTATATGTGTATGTATATAGAGTATATATATATAACTGTACTTAGGCTAACTTTATCCTTTTAAATATATACGATAGTCTAGGGGAATTAAACTTATTCGAAATACCGCATTTGTACTATTAACCATCACTTTAGAATAGAAATGAAAAATTATTAACAAGTGGGATTTAAGGTTTTTCAATATAATGCTTGATTATTAATTGCCTTTGATCTTTTTTAAGCCTAGGATACCCATAGGTACTACATGTATTAGTGTATTTACAAAATTGTGTCTTATGTTAAAAATATAATCAAATTATAAATTCCAATTGATTGTATGTACCAAATTTAATGATGGTGCTCGACATTAATATATTGAACAACCTTAAAATTTAACTATAGCGTATAAACATGAATGTGGAATCCAGCTGTTGTCGATTATATTTAAATTGAACTTCTAAATTTCATCATCTCGGTGATTTTAAAACTCCGAATATCTAACAAACAAACAAACAAGACAAAAAAAAAAATAACTGAAACTATGGATAGAACTGTAAAAAAAATTATCGATTAAGATTTTATTTTCACCATTGTTTTACTAAAACAAAAAAAAAAAAAGAGTATTTAAGGTTTTTATTCTATAAGCGGGTATTCCCTGATTCTAAAAAAATCGTAAACTAAATAAATAATACTGACCTCGAGCTTTTCGGGGCACTTTTAGTACCACTGGTACACTTACCTACACTAACAATGTACAATTGTACTAGCTATCTACCGGTAAATATCTAGCGAAAACTTCATCCTAGGAAACGTGCTAGGCAGAAATCGCATAACAAGTTGACCCATGCTTAATACCAAGCCTCAAAATCTTAATCTGTGCTTTCTATCTACCACAATTAAATACAATTATTAGCTTTAAATCCGTTATAATACAGCTGCAACTTAGTATAAGAAATTAATTAAGGTTAGATTTTTGTCTCTGAAGAAAACTTTAACTCATCTAAGCAATTACTCCAAAAAAAAAACACAACGGATATAGATTATATGAATAGTAGATTATATATTATTCTAATATTAGGTTAAATATGAAATATGAAAAAATTCTTTAACATATACATATTGAATACAAAATAATCAAATCAAATTATGCAATTTTTCAATTTTATGATGTGAACATTCAAAAATTTTATTTATAAAAAAGAAACTTTTAAATAGTAGAATTTTTATAAATATAATTCAAAAGTTGTATAAAACTGTTATTTACTTTCTGCATGCATATCGGATAAGGAAGCTTAAGCTATTTAAGAAGAAACAAACTTTAAAGTGCATATAAACAGAATCCTAGATGTCTGTAATATACGATTTAATTAATTTAGTGGCTTGTCAAGTTCAGTTGAACTTTAGTATTAGTACCAAGGTCAACATCAAATTGACTATTCTAAGACAATTTCAAATTTTACATTGAGCCCAGTATCAACACAGAAATATTAATAAAACTATTAATCAAAAGCATGATGGTAATACTAATTATGACTGGCTGTCTGAGTATATAATTTCGTCAATTGATAATATACCCATGGTAGTACAGTTCTGTATTTTTTACTGGTATATCAAGATTTAGCAGAAGAATTGTTTTCATTCCAAAATATGTAAAAAGTAAAAAAACTTTATGCCCACTTGTTCCTTATATGAATATATTAAAAAATTTAATTTAAATCAAAATAAAAAAAAGTTATTACTTTCATTATTACTGGAAACAGCTTTTAAAATTTTTTTTTTTTTGACATAAACAAATAAACAAAAACACGTTAGCTAATCTCTCTGGGGAGAGACGTGTTTGGGGCTGTTTAATTTGAAATAATTTTTTTCATAGCCTTGGGTCTATCAAAATTGATCGTGGGGGGGAAATCGCCATATCAATCAAATTTGATCGACCCGAAATTTGTTTTATCGCGAGTCAATCGCTAAGAAAATCTCATTCATTCCCCGGGTCTTTGTAATACAAGGTGCGGCGGTAGGAAAATATTAAATACCGTAATTATAATAAATATCTTTTTGATCGACATGTTAGGATACTTAAAACAGGTTTATGCTATTATAATTCATAGATTAAAATCGGAGTTTTCTAGCTACCATTGGTAGGTTTGAAGATTGCCAGGTATGTAATAACGATATCAAATAATATTTTATAAATTAATGTATATTATGCAGCTTGCAACATGAATGGGTTTTTGCTAATTTTACAAGTATATGAAATACTAGTTGGTTCAATACGAAACTTCTGGCTTAATTAGTATACAGTGTGACAATTCAACTTTAACATCCTAGACTGTAAAATTCTATCGATTTACAGCAACACTATTTAATTATCATTGCTCATTAGCTTGAATAGAAATCCAGCGAATCAAAATTGTGTTTTTTTAAATCGACGCGCGGTAATCAATAATTAATATAATAATGCAGGTGCTAGCATAATATAAATATTGATAGAAAAAAAAGGATATTATACCCGAGCTCTAGAATTCTATGAACAATATTTAAATTTTATTTTGGCTTAAATGCACTTTTTCTCTAAAGGAAAACAACCATGATCTGATATATCCTTTGTAAACGTTCGGTGAAATCACGGACAGCAGATATGGTATTGTTTATTGAATTTGTACGTAATATTAAATTTAAGAACTTAGAATACTAGCTATAGTATACTGCCTTTAAATAATTATAATTAATTGATTATTTACAAACTTTAAAAGGAAAAAACTTATAGTATACCAAAAGTACCGATAAGCCTGAGAATAGAAAATTGAGAAATATTAGAGGGTAAGACTATATATATTTGATGAATTCAAGTTTATTTTTTTAAAAAGATATATACAGTAAATCTGCAGTACATATATGTGAATTGCCCCTCGCAACTTGAATGATAAAACTTAATTAAATAATTAAATATTTTATAATTTTTTTGGGTAATATATTCTTTCAGTGAACTTTAGCTATACTGTAAACATTCTTTTAAATTTCTACCCCAATATATGTTTATTATTTATAGAATAAAATAAACTTAAATCCAAAGTGCATTGATATATACGAAAGCTTATAATTTGTACTACAGTAGTTCCGAAACAAGTTTTAGGATTGAATATATCCAAGTTAGCCTTGACAATTGATTGATGTATTAATATATATACCAGTAATCTTTTGAATCTCTAAAACCGTACCATATATAATTACATTTACGAAAAACGATTAATTATAAATTTTAGGTTAATTTTCTATTAATAATCAAAATAAGAATTTAAATTTCAGGCATTGATTGATCTTTTTTAGTAAGCCAAGAGATCGTGAAATAATACTTTTATAAGTGCTAGCATACATCTAGATATGTATATCTGATATACTTGTACATATAGCACGGCTGGATATAGAAATTTTCTTAAAACTGAAAAATCAAAGTTTATCAATTGTTTAAATCAATCAATTCCGTCAAAATTTTACCCCAAACTTTTGTTATCTGATAGATCTAACTAATACTATCAAAAATGTCTTTTACAAATAATATTTCCCCAACATGAAACTTGGCAAAATACTTTTGAAATGACTAATTCAGTAGTAACCCTCTGATTCTAAGTAGTTAATGGAGTCTGAGTAACTGCATTCAAATCTATCAATACAATTTTATCTTTTTAAATTTTTGAGTTACAACTTTTTTAAAACAAGTTTTCCCGTCACGGAAAACCCGAACCTACTCCCATTTCGAATCTTGGGGTACGAAATGTTTTAACAAGAAAATCAAAAATCAAAAAATTAACAAAAACTTAATCTCATCACCAACTTTTTTGGACAAATTTACCTTCCACGTTTTCTGAAAAATTCCCACCACCAAAAAAAACAAAAACAATAACACAAAACCCAACCCAGGAACATAATAACCAATAGAATAAAAAATGGCAGAACGTGAAAGACTCCTGGAGATAAAATTTGATAAAGCAGATTATGAGAATACTGCTACTGAAAAACAATCAGTGATTTTATTTTCCTTTTTATCAGAAATTACAGAATTAATTCGTAAATTAACAAATCATCCAGAATCAGAAATTCAACAACATGTATCAACAGAATTATTATCAATGTTTGATTATTTCAGTAAAATAAAGGATCAACAAATGCTAACAAAACCCAATCGAAATGCAACAGGGAATATTTTTCAATTATTATATACTAGTGAATCATCAAAAAATTTATATGAAGTTTCAAATACTTTATTAAATTATTTAAGTAAAAATGAAAAATATTCAGAATTAAAACAGTAAGTACCTTTAAAAAAAGATTTATAGACTAACCAAAAATAGTATGGCAGTTGTTTGTTTAGGAATGATAAATGAAGCATGTGGTGAAAAAATAGTTTCATTATCACCAATGTCAGCAATATCTTTTATTAAACATTTAAAAAATTCAACACATACTGGATATAAATATTCTTTATTAGTAACATCAACACAATTAATTAATGCATCTGGTGATGCATTTGAAGATTCATTATCAAAAGATTATTGGAAAGTAGTAAGAAATTGTACTAATGATAAATCAGCAAAAATAGCATCTGAAGCATTTAATGTATTAAATTCATTATCACAACAAAAAATTGTATTTAAAACTCATTCAGATTTTGATACTTTTAAATCTTTATATATGAAAGCATTAGAAAGTCAATTTTCAATAGTTAGAATCTCAGCAGCTAAATGTTTTGCTCATGTTACATTACAATTAACAAAATTATCAAAAACAATGGCAGAAATAACTCCATCATCAATTAAAAAAAAATCAATTGATGATGATGATGTTGAAAATAAAGTTCAATTATCAAGATCAAATACAAAAAAAGTTAAATCAGTTTATTCAATTACATTTTCAGATATTTGGAAAATTTTTATAAATTGTTATACATCATTAACTGGTACAACAAGAACAAGAGTTGGAGTTACACAAACTATTTGTTTTTTTTTATTAGGATCTGATTATAATGAAATTGAAAAAAAATATTGGGAAATTGCTAATAATTTATTACAATTATGTAATTTACCAGTTATTAAATCAAATAATTATAAATCTTTAAATACCAAAAAAAATATTACATTTATTTTAAATAATATTATTGGTAAACATATTTTGGGTGAATTAGGAAAATTAAATGTTTTGAATATTTTAACAAATCAAATTTTAAAAAATTATCCAGTGGTTTTAAAAGATCAAATTGAACCAAGTAGTGATGAATTAATTACAACTTGTTTAATTGTTGAAGGATTAATTAAAGATTTAGGACCTGCTTATTCAACAACAGCATCTGAACCATTAAAATTATCTTTAGTACAATTATTAGATCATTCAAATTTTGCAGTTAGAGTAGCTGCTTGTTCAAGTTTAAAACAATTAGTATTATCAGTACCAAATCATATTATTCCTTTATTAACAAGTTCATTAAATACTATTAATAAAGAATTACAATTAATTTCTCAAAAGAAAGGTAATAATAATCGAGTTATTGGCCATGCATATTTAGCAGGAATTTTAGTTAGTTTAACAAATTCAAAATCAAGTTATAGTTCATTAGATTTAACTTCAAGAGTTTTAACTACTGCAACAGGTTTATTAAAAACAAATAATACAAATGCTGATGTTTTGGCAACAAATATTCAAGTTGCTTGGTTATTAGTTTCAGGATTAATGCCTTTAGGACCTAATTTTGTTAAAATTCATTTATCACAATTATTATTATTATGGAAAGCGGCATTATATAAACCAGTTGGTAAAGATCAAAATCCTGCTGATAAAAGTTCAATTGAATTAAGTTATCATTTACATGTTAGACATTCTGCTTTAAGTTCAATTGTATCATTTTTAGCTTATAATTCAAAATTATTAACTGCTGATGTTTCAAGAAGAATTAGTGTAATGTTACAAAATACTAGTATGTTTTTAGATGCTATACCAAATAAAAAATTTCAAGATGATGAACCTCAACTTCAATTAAATAATACTTATACTTTACAAGATTATGATATTATGACAAGGAGAAGAGTATTACAATGTTATTTATATTTATCACAACAACATTCAAATTCAATTGAATCTTTCCCAGCAAATTTATTAACATCATGTTTATCAAGATTTGCTGATCCAAATAAGGATTCAACAAAATTAAGTACTGCAATTGCTGCAAGTTCTGGTGCTATCGATTCATTATGGGAAGTAGCTGATAATAATGCTTATGGAGTTACAAGTAAAGTTAAAGGTTTTGATATGATTGATTTGTTTAATAATAATACTAACAATTATGAAGATGAAGAAAAAAGTTTACATTGGTTATCAGAACCAAGTAATTGGAGTTATAAATTAGAAGAAACTATTAAACAACCAGTTTTAACATCAACAGAATTTGATGCAGATTCTTCATTTTTTTTAAATAACCAATTTACTGTACCTGCAGCAACTGCTGTTGTTGATTTATCAATTGAATTATTTACTTCAATGTTACCAAGTCAAACTTCAAAAGTTCAAGAATCTATTTTAGATCAATTAAGACAATATGTTAATACAGCTAAAAAAACTACTACAAGTAGTTCAAATACTAATTCAACTGCTGGTGTTAATAGCAGTAGAAAAGCAGCAGTTTTAGTAAATTCTGCTTGTACAATTTTTGGTGCATTATTAAGAGGTTCAAAATCAAATCATCGAGATTCTTTTAGAAATAATCGAATTTTAATAACAATTGTTGATATTTTAAAAAAATTATTAATTGATACTGATCCTTATGTTAGAAATTTAGCTGCTCAAAGTATGGGGATTTTATGTTCATTAGGTGGATCAAATACAACAAGTGAACATATTAAATATTTAATTGATGAAATTGTTGGTAATAGAGATCCAAGTGCAAGAGGTGGTAGTTCAATTGCTTTAGGATATATTTTAAAATATGTTGGTGGAATGTTTGCAGGTTTACATTTAAAAACTGTATTAGGAATTTTAACTTCATTAGCTGGTGATCCACATCCAGTGGTTCATTTTTGGGCTTTAGAAGCTATATCAATTACAATTGCAAGTTCTGGGTTAAGTTTTTCAAGTTATACTAGTTCAACAGTATCAAGTTTATTAAAATTATTTTTATTAGAATCTCATGGTGATGAAAATATTTCAACAGTTTCAACTAATATGGATGTTGAATATCCAACTAATAGAATTATTAGTAGATGTATTAAAGGATTAATTAATGTTTTTGGACCTGATTTAAGAGAAAATTCAAAGAGTAAGAATTATATTTTAAATTTAGTTCAACATTTTGAATTATCAAGAGATGAAAAAATTATTGTTGAATCACATAAATCAATTCAAGAATTAATTATTTTTAGTTTTGATACTGTCAATATTAAAGAATTTGGTAAATCAATTTCAAAAAATGTTATGATAACTGATCAATATTCTTTATTAAGAAAAGCAGCAGTTGATGGATTATATCAATTAGTTCGAACTCAATCAACTAATAAAGTTTTTGAAATTTGTGGTAATGATTTAAAGGTTGATATTTGGTTAGCTTATGATAATGATACTAGTTGTAAAGAAATTAAAAGATTTATTGATTCTTGGTTAGAACAAACTGGTGAAAAAGAGCCAATTGAATGGATTTTAAGAATTCAAAATGTTTTATTAAAAACTAGAAATTCTTTTGATCCAAGAAATAAAAGACAAATTAAAAATGCTCCTGCAAGTAGTGGTGATAATGATGCAGGTTTAATGGCTGGTGATAATGATAATGAAGAAGAACAAGTTTCAGAAGATAAAGAAAAAATTGAAGGTACAAGATTAGAAGAACCATTAAAATGGCAAACAAGAGAATTGGCAATTATTTTATTAAGAAAATTAGTAATTATAATGTTAAGAAATAAATCATATCAACAAAAAGAAAATAATCCTTTAACATCAAAAGTTGGTGATTTAATTAAAATTTCTTTTAGTGCAGCTACCGCATCAGTTTTAGAATTAAGATTATTAGGATTAAAATTATTAGATGATATTTTAATAGAATTAAAAGATTTAGTTGATCCTGATTTTACAGAAGTTGCATTATTAGAACAATATCAAGCACAAATTGGATCTGCATTAACACCAGCTTTTAATATTGATAGTTCACCAGAATTAGCATTTCAAGCAATTAAAGTTTGTGCAACATTTATTGGTAGTGGAATTATAAAAAATGTTGAAAGAATGGGTAGAATTTTAAAAATTTTAACTAGTGCATTAGAAAGTTGTACTGATAATACTATTGTTGTATCATTAGGTGAGTTAAAACCACAAAGTCCAACTGCTCAAACAATGTTAAGAATTGCTATTTTATCATTATGGGCTGAATTACAAGTTTCAAGTACTTTTGAAGGTAAAGAATATTTAATTGAAGTTGTTAAACCATATATTTCAACATTAATTCCATTATGGATTTCATCATTAAGAGAATTTGCAAAATTACGTTTTGAACCAGAACAAAGTTCTGGATTAACAAGTAGTGGATTAGATTTAATGTATTCTGCATTATCAAGATCATCAATTTTACCAGTTTATCAAGAATCATGGTTACAATTAGTTGATGCAATTGCATCATTAATTGAACAAGATTCTCAATTAGTATTTGAAATTTTGGATGAAAAAGAAAGAAGTGTTGAAAAAACTGAAAAAGAAGAAATTAAATATAGTAATGAACCAGCAGCATTTTTCTTTGTTTTGTTTGGATTATGTTTTGAAAGTTTAGTTCGACCTCATAATAATAATAATTCTTTAACAAATGATTCAAGATTAAAAGTTTTGATTGCATTGAAAAGAATTTTACATCCAAGTGTTAGTGGTACAGCAATTTATAAAGATTTTGTTTTTGCAGAAACTCATGATATGTTAAATCGAATTATTTTAACTGGTAGTATTAAAGAACAACAAGCAGTTGTTGATATTGTTACAAGTTTATGTTTAAATCATCCTGAAAGATCAAAGAATGAACAAGAAGCACAATCTGGTGAAATTAATGAAAGTGTTGATCAATTATTTGAATTATTTAGAATGGTAATGTTAGCATTAACAAATATGTTTCCATTTTTAGCAGATGTTGATGATAAACCAATTATAAAAAATGTTGGTGATGAAGAAGTTATTTCATTAGTTCGAACTTGTTTGGATAGTTTAGTTTCAATGATTGAAGTTTTCCCAAATATTATTAAAATTGATTTATTTGCATGCTTATTATATGTTTTTGGAAGATTTTTAGAACATGAAGAATGTCAAAAGAGTATTATTTCTTATTCATTAGTTGTACAAAAAAGATTATTACAAATGATGATGAAAACAAGATCTAATTGTTCAACAAGTGGTCCAGTTATTGAAAATGCTGTTACTACTTCAATTTCTTATATTGTTGGATTATTAAAAAATACTGAATCAAATGATGAAAGTAGTATTATTAAAAAGAAAAATTGTTTATTATCAGCTGTTATTGTTTTAACTACTTGTACTGATGCTGTGCAATCAGAAAATCAATCATATGTTATTGATTTAAGTAAAGCATTAGTTGAAAATATGAATGTTAAACAATTAGCACAAATTGATGCTGAATGTACAAGAACTTTATTAGTTTCTTGTATTAAATATGATATTGGTAAACAAATTGCAGAAAATGTTTTACCAAGTTTAATTTCTATGGCAACTGAATCTAAAGAAGAGGAAGATGGTAATAATCAACCAAATATTACACCAAAATTAGTTAATGATATTTTAGTTGGATTTGTTAAAGGTATGACTGGTAATGAACAAATTATATCTGGATTAAGTATTTGTATTCCAACTTTAATTCAATTTGTTGGTGATAAGAATTGTGGAATTCCTGCAGATAAAAGATTAGCATATGTTAAAGCAAAATTAATGGAATTAATTACTTTTGATGGGGAATCTTTTAAAAAAGTTTTACAAACTGGATTAAGTGAATGGCAAAGAACTTTATTAGAAAAGATTTTAAAAGAAGGAATTAGTAATAATGACTCTACAGTTGAAGAAAAAGATAATGGACAGGATCAAAGTACTCATATTCAATTAAAAAGTTTCTAGAAAATATTTCTTCATGTATTATGTATTATTTAATGTATATTAGTTTTTTTTTTTTTATTATAATATAAATGAGTCAATGTAGATTAGGGGTATTTATTTACGTCCCTGGGGCTATTTTTTTTATCAATAAATAAAATCTTGATCGCGCATTCTTTTTTTTAATCACAACAAAAACAACAATCACTTTACAGTAATATTAATATTAATATCGATTCATAATGTTTCTCGCTAAAGAAGTAGCTGTTGATATATTTAAACTTCTGGACCTCTCTGATCTGAAAAATTTACGTTTAGTTAGTAGGTATCTGCAACATCAAATAGATTCAATCATATGGGAACAAGTTATTATATATTCAAGTGTTTTTTCAACAGCAAACTACGATAAAGAAATAACAGGATTATTTATAAAACTAAAATGGGAAGATTTAGAACATACAAACATTATAAAGAATCAAATTTTTATTAAAAAAATGGTATTAATAAATATAGATCAATATCAAAATTTATTTGAAAAAATAATTAGATTAAGATTTATAAATTTACAAAAAATTTGGATAGAAAATTCTGGGGTAATTGGAATTAAAAATCCTATAGCAAAGCCATTAATAAGATGGCTTGGTAATGGTAACATGATGAAATGTGATATACATTATCATGTAAATCTTCTTGGTGGTGCTTTATTAGATGATAATGAATTAATAGAAAATGATATTTTATTACCAGCAACTATTGAATCATTAAATTTTAAAAACTCAACGGTTGATACCACAAATTGGGTAAATTTGATCAACATTAAATCATTATCTTTTATAAACTCAACAACAATTTTAAACGATTTTTTAACAAACAATATAGAAACCCCAAAGTTAGAAATATTAAAAATTGATGATACATCATCATTAATAGAACATAATTATAATCAAGATTTAAAATTTATTATACCAATAAACAAATTTCATAAAAAAATGATTAATTTAAAATCTATAAAAACATTAATATTATTATCAAAATCAGCAATAGAATCAGAACAATTATTATCAAAAATTTCAAAATCTACAATAGAAAATTTAGTTATATTACAAGCTACTAATTTAACTGGATCACCATCAGTTAATGATTTAAATTCATTAGCAAAAAGATTTAGAAAAATGAAAACATTATTTTTAGATGGTGATTTATTATCGAGATGTGGATTTATTGAAGCTTTTGTTATTATTTTACAATGGTGTCAAAATTTAAAATCATTATGGGTTGATTTTATTCCAAATAGATGGAGTAATAATAAATATAATGATTATTTTGATGATGATTATGATATAAAAGTATTTGGTGTTGATTTTCATACTCCACCAAAAAAATTCAACATACAAGAGTTTAAACGTGACTATGTTGATTAGATTAAATAGGCTTAAAGACACCACAAAGCCGCAGATCTCCTTAGTATAGTAGTAGATCTAGATCGGTCAAATCACATCACGTACGTAACGGGCCCGGGGTCTCATGTTCAAATTTTTTTTACACAAGCTTAAATTTTATAACCGCGCTCGAACAAGCAGGGGAAAAAAAATTTTGAAATTTTTTTCCAATAACTTATATAAACTAAAAGATAAGACAAGTTTTTTTTCTCTTCTTCTTTTAAACTTAATTGCATTAACCAAAAAATGAGTTTTTTATATGGTCCATCATTCTTTTGGGGTAAATCAGAACCTACTTCATCACCAGTAACAGAAATTCAAGTTATTGAACCAGCATCATACACAACAGGAGGAGGTAGTAGTATTAGTGGAGGATTAGCAGGTGCAGCAGCATTATCAACAAATGGTATTAATCCAAGCGCATATTTTCATAAATATGGATTTTTAGGTCCAGTTCATGATGTAGCAGTAAGAGGAGAATTTGTTAGTTCATTTGATAGAAGAATGAGAAATCCAGGTTGGGTTGTTGAACATATTACAAAAGAATCATTATCAAAATCAAATGCAGATAGATCAAAATCAGCATTTAGAGAAGATGAACAAGTACCAGAAAAATTTAGAGCACGATTAAGAGATTATTTTAGAAGTGGTTATGATAGAGGTCATCAAGCACCAGCAGCAGATGCAAAATATGATCAAGATGCAATGGATGAAACTTTTTTCTTAACAAATATGTGCCCACAAGTTGGTGAAGGTTTTAATAGAGATTACTGGAGTCATTTTGAATATTTTGTTAGAAATTTAACTGAAAAATATACTGATGTTAGAGTTGTTACTGGTCCATTATATTTACCAAAAAAAGGTCCAGATGGTAAATGGAGAGTTAGTTATGAAGTTATTGGTAATCCACCAAATATTGCAGTTCCAACTCATTTTTTTAAAGTTATTGTTGGTGAAAATATTAATCAAGATAGTGTTGCAGTTGGTGCATTTGTTATGCCAAATGATAAAATTGATAATAAAACTCCATTAAAAAGTTTTTATGTTCCATTAGAAATGGTTGAAAGAAGTTCTGGATTAGATTTAATGAGTAAAATGCCTGCAAATAAACAAAGAGATTTGTGTAGGGAAGTTAAATGTGATTTAGTTATTAGAGAATTTAAGAAAGCATTACCTCCACCAAAAGAACAATTAGCATTACCACCTCCAAAATAGATTTATTATTTTTAAAACTATAGAAATAAATATAAAATATTTAATCATCATCATTTTCTCTTTCTTGACCTTTACAATCATTAATCCCATCTGCATAAATACCAAATTTTTCTTCTTTTTCAGGTAACCAAGGTGAATCTATAATTTTACAAATTCTTTCTTCACCTTTACCTTTTTTACAATATAATCTTGTTGTTGAAGCATGTGCCAAAACATGACCACCAACTGCTTTTTTTGAATCACCATACATTGCATCAGGACTTGCAGTAACTTGATTTGTAATAACAACAGCAATACCATAAACATCTGCTAATGTTTGTAATCTTCTTAAAAATTGTGATAAATGTTGTTGTCTATTTGCTAATTCACCTCTACCTGTAAATTCAGTTCTATAATGATTAATAATACTATCAACAATTAATAATGAAAATCTTGTTTTTGACATCATATCTTCTGCTTCCTCTAATAATTTCATTTGATGATCTGAATGATAAGCTCTTGCATATGCAATATTATTTAATGCTTCTTCTGGGGTCATACCAAATCTTTGTGAAATTTCAACAATTCTTTGTGCTCGAAATGTACCTTCTGTATCAATATATAAAACTCTACCTTCAGCACCTCCCATATCAACTGGTAATTGAGCTGTAACTGATAATGTATGACATAATTGTGATTTACCAGTTCTAAATTCACCATATAATTCAGTAATTGAACCAGTTTCAATACCACCACCTAATAAATTATCTAAATTTTTAGATCCAGTTGTAATTGCTAATAAATGTTCTCTTTCTTCATTAATCATTGTAGCAGTTTTAAATCCCATTTCAGTTGATTGTTGAGCAGCTGATAAAATAGCTTCAGCTTTTGCGGCACTAATACCTTTAACTGCTTGTAATGTTCTTAATGGTGTTAATGCTACCATTCTAACATTATGAAAATGTGCTGCCTTTAATTTTCTAACATCACCAGCTGAAATACCTCCAACTCCAATCATTGAATCAATAGATGCTGGAACTCCATGCATATTAGCTTCTTCAATTGGATCCAATGGATCATCTGGTGCATCTCCAAATTCTTCATTATTGTTAGTAGTAGTGGTTTCATTTTGTTGTGGCTCTTGTTGATAATTTTGTGAATTATCTTGTTCTGTACTTCTACTTCTTGGTATTAAATCGTTATTATCTTCTTCTTCATGCATTTTTTATTGGAGGTTTGAAGTTAGTTAGTTGGTTTAAGGGGTATTTATTGTTGTTACTCTTTTTTTGTGGTATTAATTAAAAAGAAGAAAATAAAAAAAAAGTGGTGGTTAAAAAGGGAGAAAAATAAAAGTGGCAAATAGAAAGTGATAAAAAAAAAACTTTTCTGAAATTCAAACGCGTTTAGGGAGCCAAAAATACGCGTTCAAAAAAAAATTATTCGAGTACTTTAGAACTGCTTGAGAGGAAGAATTTGGTTGGGAGATTAGCTTTTTTGTACTATGAATAAGATCGACACGCTCAAAAAAAAAAAAAAAAATAGTGCGAAATTGCCCGCCCGCGAAATCACACAAACTAGTGAGTTTGTTTGACCATGCAGTGGGTAGTTAGTAGTTTAGTTTGGAGCTTATTTTTTTTTTTTTTTTTTTTTTTTCATCTCACACAAAAAAAGCTATGAACACAACAGATGAAAAACTAGCATATCTAAAAGGAAAAGTACCAGATGCATCTGACATAGTGTTACTAGAGTTATTAACATCATCGAATGGTAGTATTAAAAAAGTTTTACAACTATTAGGTATTCAAGATTCAAGACAAACAATATCAACCCAATCTACATTAAAAAGGTTTTTGAAATCTGATAACAATTGTAATAATACTTTCAAAAAACCAAAATTAAATGTTAAAGGTTCTACAATACATATTTATGATCCAGATGAATTATTAAAGATTGCACCATGTACATTACATTTAAATGTATTCCCAAGTGAAATGGCAAATAATTTATTAAAATTTTTAATAAAAGATTCAGAAAATTGGCAAACAAACAAATTTTATATGTTTGATAGATATGTAGAATCTCATCATACAACTCATGTTTATAGTGATAATCAAACTTTATTAACAAAACAAAATGCAACTTATAATGGATCAATTATATCAAATATTTCACCATTTGAATCAAATTTATCAAATGCAAGAGATATTGTACAAAAAATAACAAATGAACAAATTAAAAAAAGAGGGTTAACTAAATACCAATATCCAGGAGAATGGGAAAGTGATGTTGTAATTTGTAATAGATATGATGGCCCCAAAAATTCAGTTGGATATCATTCAGATCAATTAACTCATTTAGGACCAGATGGTGTTATTTCTAGTATATCTTTGGGTTCAACAAGAGAATTTAGATTAAAAAATCGTCATGATAAAGAAACAACTACTATATCGGTTCATTTACCACATAATTCTTTAATAATAATGCATGCTGGTTGTCAAGAAAATTATAAACATAGTATAGTACCAGTTACTTATCAATTAACTCCACATCCAATATCTGGTGTAACAAGATTAAATTTGACATATAGAATGTATTTAAAAGAATATTCTTCTGATAATATTCCAAAATGTGATTGTAATTTACCAATGATTTTAAGGACTACTATTGGAGAGAATTGGAAATATATTTGGCAATGTGCTGGTGGGTATGTTAAAGCAAGTGAAAAAGATTGTTGTAAAAAAGTTATATGTCCCAAGTTTAAAGAGAATTTTTAGTATTAGAAAGAGGATTCTCATATATATATTAACATCATTATAAGGTATTTAAATACTGGTATAACTATTCTTTAATTTTATTATTTATTTCTTCAATCAATTTAAAATTTAATTTTTTTGTATCATAATGATAAACATTTGATGGATATGATCTATTACTTGAAAAATTTAAATCATACATTACAATCCTTTTTGGTAAAATTATCATTCCTTGAGTACAGTTTTGTCCAATTCTTTCCATATAAGTTTGTAAATGTTTAGTTGCTTGATCTTCACAATCTTCATTTGATATTGTTACAATAACCATCATCAATTCATTAGTTGAACATTTAAATACTAGGAATTCATCTAGTATATTTTGGCTATTTGGATTTAATTTATTAATTTCTTCTTCAAATGATGCCGTTTTAATTTCATATTTAGGATCATGTTGTAATCCACAATGATATAGTAATTTTAATGCATATAATGTTGGTAATGTAGTTTTACTATTGTCCATCTTTTCGATTTGTTTATATATAATATAGCTAGGTAGATGTTGGTGTGGTGATGGGTAATTAATATTAATTTTTTTGTAGAGCGTTTAGCCTCTACAAATAATATATATAATACTATAATATATGTACTATAGTGCTTGACTGACCAAGCATCCATATCCGGATGTTAGTTAACTTTAAGCTGATGTAAATAAATCGTGAGCCGCAAATGCGTTTCAAAAAATATATACAGTATTATTTAGCCAGCGCTAACTAGTACGTACAACTTAACAAGCTTGGATGTGTACTATAGTGCTCTTTAAGCTTTATAACTGTATGTTGTAAAAAATTTAATATATATACTGTCCCAGTGGTATCATGATATTGTAATAATCTCTAATCTTTTAAGAGTATAGTGTACCTGGTAAACTAGTTTTCTTGAGTACATTATGTCAGTTTTGAACAATTATTTAGAATTAATGCTGGTGAATAAATCTATTTAAAAAAAGCTTTCAATTTAAACTACATTAAAGTTGCATATATGCGCGATAATGTAAATTTATTAAATTTACTTAAGTGAACTTTTAAACAAATCATCCACCAAATTGGAGGCCTGAGGTATACGGTATAGTAAGCACCTATAATACTTGGTAAAATAAGTATAATATTATATGCAAAAAATTAAACTCCCGGAGGTATATAAAATCTTAGGTAAATTTTAAATTATCTAACGTCCTCTTATATATTCGTTCTATAGCTATACACCAATTCACTTAGTGATTTGGAGGTATTGATAAAAAAATATTATTATAGCTTTTTGATATGACATTCTTCTATCTATATGTGCTTTCAACTTTCGAAGCTTCCATACGTATAATATTTTGATGACAATATTAACTGGGTTATAGAATAGAACCGAGTGCAATTTACAATACATACACAATCAATACTACTGACACTGCAAGCTAAAGCAAACTCTATAGATCTAGAGCTCTAGTACGTACTAGTAATAATGCTGTATCCATGTAATAGTTATAAATTTGAGACAAGATACATAGTAGTTTTCTTATCGTGTAGCTTTTCATATGAATACCACAATGGGTATTTTTTTTGAAACCTGGCTATACTGTTTAAACTAATAGCTTTTATCTACCTCAATCTACATATAGATATAACTTTACGCGCGTTACCATGGCACTCTAAAGAAACTTGATCATGAGCAGGTATCCCTACTATAGAGTTATATATACAAATACATTTATTCAACCCGTACTCGTCGTACCAGCACCTGCCATGGTAGCTAATAGTGTAATTATTTGTTTATAACTAATTATGGTAATTTTTGATATAAATAACGGTAGATAGTATTATTTTAGATTTAATCAATATATTTGAAAGACTAGCGTCATAGTCAGTAGTTACAGCTGTAATTACCTGGTAAGGAAATGAAAAAAAAAAAACTCACTTTTAAATGCAAGTCCTAGACTGTGTGTGTGTTACAGATATATATATACCTATTTTCTTGTCATTAATACAAAAGATCCAAATAGACTATATTAATTATAATAAAACTTCTCTACATTACTGTACTTTTGCGATTTCAAAAAATCTATATCTAAGTAATCAGGTGTACTAGGAAAATTCTCGCGATGGTATCTTTAAATATAGTTTCAATTTATAGATATATCATTTATGCATGCTTCTATAGGAAGTCAGGTTTTTTATACAGAATAATGATCAATCGTTGATATCATTACTCAAAAGAAGTATTTATAAAATGTGTCATTCAAATAGTATTAAAAAATGGCTGGATAGAGAATTTCCCATTTAACAGCTTATGTTTAATCTTCAGAAACATTCAGGCCTTGAATAATTAACTTTTTAAAGTTTTTTCTCGATCTAGCTTAGTATGCCTTGAATAGTGTTCTCGATCAAGTCGCGGGAAACTTTATTTTCGAAATTTTTTGAAAATAAAAAATAAACAAATAATAATAAAAGCACGTAATAAAATCGATTATCATACTCTAAAATAAGTAGCTCAGCCTTAGACATGCATCATTATACCTTATTTTTGTTTTTGCAATATTTTTTGAGAATTTAGAACTCATCCAGATGCTTAAAAAAATAGATATATCAGGTAGTAAATTATCGTTTATTAGAAATAATAACATGACTATGATGGCATTTTGTTATAATCTTAAAGGTTTATTACACCTCCGGGTAGAATTAGGGGAATGCTAAGGACTTTACAATCATATTTGGTGTAAAGTATGTACTTAGAAATATTATATATGTATTGAACTCGTTTAGTAATAATAACGACTTAGCCAACTGATTTAAATTCGATTATATACAAGGTATGATGAAACTTTTAAAACCAGTGTAAATTGGAGGCTGTTATTACTGTAATCCACTTCGAATATGATACAATTTGATTTTGTGACCTCAATTCCAAATCACCGATCGATATCCCTTTATTGATGAACTTATGATCGACCGATCGAGCAAAAATTTTTCATTAAATCTGTTACACTTAAGGACCCACTGTCAGCCTGGCTTAGGTAGTAAAGATTTCTATAAACTTTAGTTTAAATTGATGCCTCAGATTCTTCAAATTCGATCTTAAATGGATTTAAGAAATTTAATGTGCCAGGTTGACCTTATAATAAGCTTTTGTTGACCTATCATCTTCCTAAGTTAAATTTAAACTTAGTACGGTATACTAAAAGCTTAAGATTCAAGTACTGATCTGTGATCTACAGTACTAATACCAATTTAGTGGTAACCAAACCCTCAAACATTAAGATCATAAAATTGACAATTCATATACTACTTTTTAAAGGTACAGTAGTTACATACATATAACCATGTTTATATAATATTAGAATTGATATATTCCTGGTATATGCAGTACAATTGCACATGTACAAAAGTATACTATAGAAGCTGGTATTATCAGTAAGCACAATCAGCTTTACCTTAATCCAGATAAGCAAGTCTTATGGATTGATTTGGCAACCGTTGTTCAAGTTGTGAATAGGTCGGGCATAATTATATATATCGGTATCATACCTTTCACATCATAATAAGATAATATATGGATATAGATTGAGTCAATACTAATGATTCGATTTTTATTATGATGTTTCGCAAACCAGTGGTATAATTAGCGATCTAC
>JAJLUL010000024.1:120967-131556 GCA_030564325.1 Blastobotrys capitulatus
AAAAAAAAAAAAAAAAAAAAATTATACCTGGTTAAACCTGACGGTACTCACTGGTAAGTTTTTTTTTCTGTGAGGATTTGTAAAGTCAAAAGTAGTAATGATTAAGCTTATATACATTTTAGAGGTTTAAAACTCGATCAATTTTCTTCTTTTAAATGTCTTCTTAAGTTTGTAATTTCATTTAGTCTATAATTCAACCAACCTTTTTTTTATTAGACATCCAGTAAGCTCAAAACCCTATTAATACATTATAGTGTACACTAAATTGTAAACAAACTTTTTTTTTAGTACTTGAAAATACAGCTTTATCCTTATTTATATATTAGTAAATCTTTCTGCACTTTTTTTTTTCTTTCGCGTTTTTATTTATTCAACTAATCAATTTCAATCGTTCAATTATATTAAAAACGACATTTATAAGCTCATTTTTATCAGAATCAAGCTTTCAAAGCGGCTTATTAAATTAGAAGATCATTAAACAAACTTATTAAGATTAAAAGACATTCAGCCTGTAGCGGATACGCACTGTATAACGTGCACAACACATAGCATCCGATAATAATAAAATCACAACCTCCTGCAGCTAAAATTATTATTAATTCGACAGTTATAACGCTTATTACCTCAAGTGTTATCGGGTTAAAATCAATCTTTTTAGATATTAATTAAAAAAAAATTCTAGTCTTAGCCAGCAAATTATTTACAACGCTTTATTTCAACGGTTTGGAAATTAATTAACAAACAAAAAAAAAAAATTGGAATAAAAAAGCTATTAAAAGAACATAGAATTCCGCTTCATACTAATTTTATTCTTTTTTTTTTTTTTGTTACATCAGTTTTTATTATCACTTTTTAATACAAACAACTAATTAATCAAAGAAGTGGGTGGACTTTTACAACAGTGGTGGAATTAATATTATTAACAAGATATATTTCAACAATTTAGTTATTTTTGATTATCAACAAACTAATAGTACATTATTTATAATTTTTGGTACATTATTATAATATAGACGATCAACTTTTTTTTTGGAGTACTAAAATATTAGCGCTACAAATCAAATCAAGCAACATCCTTGTCAATAATATTATTCGATCATTTTTCACTTCAACTGTTACTAATATTATACATTATTTATCAGATCCAATAATACCATTCAATTATCAATATCAGCAATCTCTTTTTAACGGTAAGTTTCTATTATAAATTCCCCTCGACAACAATGCAATTAAGTGGTGGTGGTACCTTATGTTTCAATGAGTTATAGCTATAAATCAATTTCGGCAACTTGCGATGCAATGGCATTACATTGATTCAGTTTATTTGTTATTGGTTAACTTGGGTCTATGACACTGAACAAAAGAATTACCAAATCAATGGATAGTTAATATTGTCATTCTGTGGTAGTTACAGTATATGGTAAAAGCGCTGAAGATTTATGTTTATCAATAAAAGTTTAGCGGAGCACAAATAAATTTCTTGGGGTAAAAAAATCACAAAACTCAATCTTACAGATTTTAAGCGGGTAGCCATCTACTCGAACCGACCCTCCGACATTCAGGCTTTGCTAAAATCTTTCACCCCACTTAACTAGTATTTGATCCATTTAATATATGACGATATTTGTTCAGGAACAAACCAACAACAAGAAAAAAAAAAAACTGTCAAAAAATTAAACTGTTGAATATTGTAATGCTAATGTCCGAAAACAGATTCAAGCTTTTGTAATTTGAAGCAATTGTATCAAACCAATTGGCTAAGAATAATAAAAGAAAAAAAGTACTAACTAACACAAAGATTAAGTTTTTTTGCCTAAAACAGTACCAAATTCAAGACAATTAGGCTAAATACAAATTAAAATAGAAAAAAAGAAGATACTTTTTTTGGATTGATTTTTTTGTTTGTTCAAGAAATTGTAAGTTGATAATAACCTTTTTTTTTTAATACTAATAATTTGAATTAATTATGGGATTATTGTTCTGGGAAAAAAAAGGTCTAAATGTTTAAATCTCAATTTGGAGACTTGCATTATTCTACATCTTTTTTTTTTTATTCTTTACAAGAAAAAAAACAATCTTCTTTTCAAAATATATTTCATTATTTGTATTCAATCAATCAAGAACCCTGGCTAGCTAATTATACGATAATAGATCCACTAATTCAAAAGAAAAGCCGCATTATTATTTTTTACCAAATAAAATAGGGAAACGTTTCAAAATTATTATTCAACTGTTATAGGGGGTTAAATTTTTTTTTACCGTATAGAATTTTTTTTTTTTTTTTTTTTGAAAATCCGATCCAAGGGGGTGTTTGTTGTTGTGGTTTTAAGCCTTGGTCCGTTTTAAAAAGAAAATGTCAGTAGTTAAAACACCAAACCAATATAATGGACAATATAATCAACAAGATGTTTATTATGATCATGATCAAAAAGATCTTTCAACTAATTCTAATAAAAATCATCATACAACCAATGTTGGCCGTCAACGCCGCCGCCTCGATAACACGCATAATCAGTTAGTTTCAACGGGTTATGATTATTATATTGAAAATAATATTTTAAATAATAATAATGTTCGAAACCCCGGACCCGGAATACTAGATTCAAATTCACCAAGCAACAATAATTCTCAAAAAAATATTCACAAGCATAATTATGAACGGCAAGAAGAACAACATTTAATAGTACAACAAAACGAACAGAAAGAAGAATTAAAAGAGGAAGAAGAAATTGATGATCCAATTGAAGAATATTTAGATAAAAATTATAATTATTTTCGAAATAAAATTTATTCAGCACCTTTTCATTCAATTTTTTCTCAACCTTCAAATACTCAATTTATTAACACTAATAATACTGATTTTTATAATTCACCAAATTCACCAACTTCATCATCAAATTCAATTTTGAGTGTTATTAATGCATATGCTCAAGAAGAAGATCAAAATAGTTTAAATTCACAACCCTCCCAAAATTTTCAAGACAACAAGAATAATTGTAATAATTATAATAATTCAACTACCACCACCACCACTACTACAAACAACCGAACCGACATTGAAAATAAAAAAAATAATACCACTTCAACTTTTTTATCATCACCAAAATTCTTTAAAAAAAATCATTCATTTTTAAACTTTAAACCATTTTCAAAAAAAAAATCATCCCTTGTAACAACAAGTGGTTCACATTCTTCCAACTTAAATTTTAAACACGCAGGTGACACCACTTTAACTGGTACAACAACAACAAATTCTAATACAACTTTAGAACAAAATTTTCAAGCACCATCATCATCATCACCTTTAACAAAAACTCAATCCAATCGGTTAGATTCAACTAGTGATAATAATAATTATAGACGTCGGTCAACAGCAAGTAGACGAAGAAGAAGTGGAAATTTTTTTAACCCCCCTGAGTTATATACTAACGACAAAAGATTAAAACGACATAGTTATAGTGGACCAATTAGTGATTTTTCATCATTAGAAAAAGAATATAATCAAAAACAAGAAGCTGAAGACGAAGAAGAAGAAGAAGAGGATATATTTATAGAAGAAAAAAATAATAATTTATTAGAAAGATATTTAACTAGACGATCTGCATATACCATATCAAATACCAATTATAAACAAGGTTTAGAACACGACATGAGTATTAATTCCAAGAAAAAACCTGGGTTTTTCAGGAGGTTGTTTGGAGGTGGTTCACTTATTAGTAGTAATAATGATACAAATGATACAAATAATAATAATAGTACATCAATTAATACTACAACCACTAATAATAATACAGACAATAATAGTATCAAAAACTTTAATATTAATTCTTCTTCCTCTACAACAACAACAACTACTACAATAAATAATAATACTAAGAATAACAACTTAATAATAAATTCTGAACCTAATAATTCAACTGAAGAAAATAAAAGTTCAATAATAAAAGATTCAAAAGAAACACAAACTCCTCATTCAAATTCTAATAATATAGCAACTTCTCCAAGTTACGAAAAAACAGAAGAAGGAATGACAATTATTGTAAGTATTATTTTTCTAAAAAAAAAGAATGTTACTAACTTTTTTTTTTTTTAGCTACCACAACGTACAGATTCATTATATCGACAAAAACCACCAAAAATTCAAGTACCACGAAAACCAGTACCAAGATTAAATTTAGAACCAAATTCACCATTTTCAGCAGATTTTTCACATCAATCAAAAAAATCACAATCATCATTATCAACAACATCAGAAAATAAAGAACAACCACCAATCGGGCTAGGGTTAATAGATCTCGATCATGATAATTCAACAATCAAGGAGGAAAAAATTATTGAAGAAGAATCGATAAATGAAAAAAATCAACAAGAAGAAGAAGGTCCTCCATTACCACCAATGGAAAAATCAAAAGAACCAATTTTTACAGCACCTTATTCAATTAAATCATCACCATTAACAAATTCACCAAAAAATTTTATGAATCAATCAAGTGAAGAAACTTCAAATAGTCCCAAATTATCATCAATTAATCAATCAAGAAATGGTTCAGTTGTTAGTGCAATTCAATTAGCAACAAATTATTTAAATAGTACAAAAGAAATGGCTAGTAATGAATCATTAAATTCAACACCAAATAATAGTTGTAATACAAGTGCAGAAATGTTACAAGATTCACAATCACCATCAACATCATTAAATGTATCAGATTATGATGATGAAAATAATGATAAAAGTGCCAAAAAATTATATGATGGATTATCAAAAACTTTACCACAAGATGAATATGCTCAATGGATGGGTAGTGATGGAGAACAACAGAAAAGAACTAGAGAAGAATTTATGAATTTATTTGATTGGAATGGTAAAAGTATTTTATATAGTTTAAGGATGTTATGTGATAGATTATATATGAAAGGTGAATCACAACAATTAAATAGAGTTATTGAAGCATTTTCACAATCATGGGTTAATAAAAATCCTTTACATGGATTTTATGATTCAAATGTTGTTTATACAATTGCTTATGCATTAATTTTATTAAATACTGATGTTCATGGTGCTGATCATAGTGTACAAAAAAAAATGGCAAAATCAGCATTTGTTCATAATACAATGGAAACTATTAGAGCACAAGCAAGAAATGAAAGAAATGCTGATAAAGCAGCTGAATTATTAAGTGAAGAACAACAAGAACAATTAAGAAACAATACTAATAATAATAATAATTTTTTTAATAAACGACAATCAATGAATACAACCCCTGGTTCAACTCAAAGTTTAGCTCCTTATGATACAACAACATTAGTTGGAGAATCATTAGTTAAACCATTAACAAAAGAATGGGAATTTCATTTAGAAACTATTTTAAAAGTTTTTTATACTTCTATTACAAAAGAAGCATTAAAATTACATTTAGTTGAAAATTATTCAAGTCCCAATTTATCGGCAAATATTTATTCATCAACAAATACAACAACCACCACAAATAATTATAATAATCTTAATACACTTTCACCTTCAATTTCGGCGGCGCCATCAATGCGCTCTACAGGACAAAATTCAACAACCAACTCCTCAATTTTTGGTAGAATGAGTTCAAGATGGAAAAATAGAAATCAATTTGAAAATCAAAGTCGATTAAGTGTTATTGGATTAAATGGTTCTAATACTAGTACTAATGGTGATAGAAATGGTGATGCTGTTCGTCGTGACTCCTTAAATTCAACTTTTTCATTTGAATCTAATTATTCAGCAGTTGGTAGACATGCTATTGGATTTGCAGGATTATTATGGAATAGTATGATTAAAGAAGAAGAACAATTAGTTAATGGTATACCAGAAGATGATGATTTTGCTGATTTTACAAAGATTCAAGAAGAATTAGCAAAAGAAGTTGAATTAGAATTACATGGAGCACCATGGGCAAAAGAAGGTTTAGCATTATATAGACCATATATTGATCCAACAACTGGTAAAAAACCAAAAAGAAAAGATTGGTTAAAAGTTTTTTTAGTTGTTCAAAGAGGTGAAATTAAAATTTTTAAATTTGATATTAATAATAAAAAATCAAAAAATTCATCAAAAAATATTCCAATTAATGGAGTTGTTGGTAGTGGGAATTGGATGGATAATGCAGAATTAGTTGATGGATTTCATTTATGTCATACAATGGCGCAAGAATTACCACCACCAAAAAAAAATACTGAATATACAGCATCATGGTCATTAACTTTACCACAACGAGGATTATTAGTATTTCAATCAGGTACAAGTGAAATTGCAAAAGAATTTGTTTATACTTGTAATTATTGGGCTGGTAGATTATCAAAAGAACCATTTGAAGAAGCAGTTAGTAGTATGGAATTTGGTTGGGGTGCTCCATTAGAAGATAGTAATAATAATCATACAATTACTAGTTCAGCAAGTTTAGCAAGTATATCTAGTCCAAATTTAAATGTACCAGTTGTTGCACAAAATTTAAGTCGACCACCATCAATGGCAGCACTAAGATCAAATGGTAGAGCAACAACACCAAAACCTGGTGATAAAGTTGTTATTAAAGAATGGAGACCAACTGGTCATAGTATGGTGGTATCAGATTTAAATGAATCAAAACAATTAAATAATTTAAAGACATATGTTGCAAATGCTGAAAATAAATTAACTGAACATAATGCATTAAGAGCAAGATTATTACAAGCTTTTACACAAGGATCACCAAATTGGACAAAAGCTCATCAAAATTGGGAAAGAAAGAGTCAATATTTATTACAACAATTAATTCGATATAAAACTTATGTTGAAAATTTAGAGAAAGGTGCGAAAGATAAATTAAAATATGAAAAACAAGATAATGAAAAAATTGAATCTATGGCTCCACCAAATGTTAGACAAAATGATTATTATAATAATACTTTAAGTCCAACTGATACTTCTGAAACTAATGAATCTTATGGTACTGCAAAAGATGGTGCAAGTGTTATTGCTGGTTCAACTAGTTTATATGATTCAGCAATGAGTTCAAGTGAAAACTAACCCTTTTTATATTAATAATACTAATACTAATACTAATAATTTAATGATTTATATATTTTTCTATACGATTTTAATGAAATTTTTTTTTAATGTTTATTTTTTCTCCTTAATTTTTTTATTTTTCAGACAGTTTTGTTTTAGAGAAAAGAACGTCGGGGCTCCGATATCTTTAATTTTTAATAACCTCGGTGTGTTGAGTTGAATCTTTAGTTTTTTTTTTAATCACCACTTGAATTTTTAATAGTTCCCCACAACACAACATAATTTTATAAAGAACAAAAAAATGATTGACCTTCAACGAAGAAGAATAGAACCAAGAGTAGGTCAAATAGATGCTAGTATTTTAGATGGGGAACTTCTCAATATGTTGAAAAATCAACTTTGGGAAGTTTTCAAAACATATAAACCAGAACTTAAAGATAAATATGAATCAGAATTAATGTTAATATTAAAACTAGCATTATTTAAATTAACAGTATGGGATCATTCATCAACATATGGATGTAAATTACAAAATTTAAAATTTGTTGATGCAAGATCAAAGACAGGTAATACAATTACATTAACACAAAAAGTTGGATATGGATTATTAGTAGTTGGAGGATCATATTTTTGGGATAAATTAGAAGAATATTTAACAAATAATTCATCAAATTATGATTCAAATATTGAAGGATCAAATATTAATAGAATAAGAAAAATAACTGATGGATTAACAACATTATGGAATTTATCAAGTTTAACAAATTTTATATTATTTTTATTTTCTGGGAAATATTCAACATTAATATTAAGATTATTAAAAATTAGATTAGCAACAACTAGTAGAAAAGTTTCAAAACAAGTTAATTTTGAATTTCAAAATAGACAATTAGTTTGGAATGCTTTTACTGAATTTTTATTATTTATTTTACCATTATTAAATTTACCAAAAATTAAAAGAATTATTGTTAAAATTTTAACTGGTGGTGGTAAAACTACTTCAAGAGATAAACCTGATGATAAAGATCAAGGTGAATTAGCATTTTTACCAACAAAAACTTGTGCTATTTGTTATAAACAAGATTCAACTAATGATATGGTTTCAAATCCTTATCAAGGTAAAGAATGTGGTCATGTTTATTGTTATATTTGTATTAAAACTAAATTAGGAGAAAATGATGGTGATGGTTGGAATTGTTTAAGATGTGGTGGTATGATTACTGATTGTTTACCATTTAAAGATGTTGATGATTCGGTAATTATTAAAGATGGTGATGATCCAGTAGAAATTGAAGATTTGAAAGAAGAGAAGAAAGATGAAGGAAATGAACAAGATGATGATAGTAGTGAAGAAAGTGAAAGTGAAGAAGAGGATGAAGAAGAAGAAGAGAGAGGTGGATTTATTGTAAATGATGATTATTAAATAAATAAATTATGTATATATATTATAGAAATAAAAAAAACAACCAACTATTCATCTTCATCATCAATAACTTCTTTAGATTTATCTTTTTTATTAAATTGTTTTTTATAAAATTCAACAACTTGTGAACTTGATGTTGCTTCATCTGGTTGTTTATCATCTCGAATTCTAATTAATCTTGGAAATCTTAAACTAATACCTTTATCTTTACCTAATTCATTAATTCCTGCTTTATAAATTGGTGATATTGATAAATCTGCTGCTAAAACTTCAAATACAAGTTTTGGTTCAAACCAAACATCTGGTTGATTTGGTCCACTTGTATCATGTTGAAAATATGATTTTTTTTGATCTAATTTAAAATCTGCCAAATCTTTATGAATTTGTTCTAAAATTACATCTGAAAATCCAGTACCAATTTTACAAATTGTTTCATATTCTTCATTTGATGGATTATAACAACCTAATAAAAATCCACCATACCATCCAGTTCTTTTACCTCTACCATAATAACCTCCCAAAACAACCAAATCTAATGAATCACCTAATCCTTGTAAATAATCTTTCTTTAATTTTAACCAATTTCTACTTCTTTTATTTGGTTCATATTCTGAATCTTTATCCATTGCTTTAATCATTAAACCTTCACATTCATCTGCAATACTTTGTTCTAAAAATTCTTGAATTTCTTCAATATTATTTGAATCTTTCCATGTTGCAAAAGTAAATTCTCCCTTAATTTCTCCAAAATATTCTTTTAATAATTCTCTTCTTTCTGCTAATGTTTTATTAATAACTGCTTCACCATTTAAATATAAAATATCAAATGCAAATAAACAAACTTTAACAGTAATTGTTGCTTCATCAACATCTTTTCTTTTTCTTGTTGATAATACTTGAAATGGTAAAATTTTTTCTTCTTCTCTATCCCATGCAACTGCTTCACAATCTAATACAAAACTTGATACTTTTTTAAAATTTTGTAACTTTGGTACAATACTTAAAATATCTGGATATTTTGTTGACATATCTTCTAAATTTCTTGAAAAAACAGATATTTTCCCATCTTCTGTACAATGAACTTGAGCTCTTTGACCATCATATTTATATTCACATGTAAATCTTTCATCAGTAAATTGTGTCAAAATATCTTGAACACTATTTGATGCTTTTGCTAACATTGGTTGTAATGGAATACCTGGAGTTAATTTACAATGTTTTGATAAATTAATTAATCCATGTTCTAAAACTGCTTTAATAATTAATTCATAATTTGGTAATTGACAAAATGCTTCACTTAATGCAGATTCTGCTTCTGATGGTCCTAAAGTATTTTTAACATTATTTTTAGATTCATATTGAGAAAAAACTTGACCTAATGCTGTTAAAACAGTTTTTTCTTGAACACCAATTCTTAATTTCCCTTCTAAACTTCTAACTAAATATTTTGCTTCTGTACCTTTACAAGCAGTTAATAATTTTTTAATAATACCAATTTTAACATTTTGACTTGAATTCCCACTTGTTGTTGCAATTGTTTTTAAATCTTTAAATACACTTGTAATTGTTAAAGGTTTTGGTTTAAACATTGTTGGTTGACTTGATCTTGATTTAACTGCAACAATTCCTAAATCACCAACTTTATTATAATCAGCTTTAATATCTTGTAATCTTCTACCAGTAGCTTCTGCTAATGCTTTTTGAATTAAAGATTCTCCTAATCCTAATTCTAATCCCTCATATTCTGGTCCTAATCTATTAATACATAAAAAAACAACTTTTGGTAAATCTTGTGGATTTGTTTCTAATACTTTTAATAATGTTTCACCAACATATTTTGTAATTTCTAATCTTTTTGTTGTACTATCACATTTTTCAAAACAATCTGCTAAAATTTTATATGGAATTGGTTCACCAGATTTAAGTAAATTATTTTCTTCTTTTATTTCTTCTTTTAATTCTTCTTTTACTTCTGTTTTAATTTTTTTCTTAATTGGTTGATCTTCTTCTTCTTCTTCATCACTTCGTTCTTTTTTTACCTTTTCTTGTTTAACTTCTTCTAATTCTTTCTTATTATCATTTTCATCTTTAACTTCTTCTTCTTTTTTAACATCAACTTTTTTTTTGGCTCTTGGTGCAAAAAAACTA
>JAJLUL010000024.1:131656-179566 GCA_030564325.1 Blastobotrys capitulatus
ATGATTAAAAAAAAAAAAAAAAAAAATTAGCAAACGCGCTTTTTTTTAATAATTTTTTCATGGTGGTAAATCAATTTAAATTCCCAACTATGGTTTGACGCAACTTTCCGACGCGTTGAGAAACGAGCCTACAATTGTACTAACGCAGCATAAAGAGCTGGAGGATGGATCAAGCCGCACGATAGAAAAAAACCTACTTTCTTTAAGAGAAATTCATGTCATTACTACTATAATATATATTAATAAATAAAAGAGAAAAAATACTAACCTTTTGAGGTTGTTGTATCACTTAAATGTCTTGCTCTTCTGAACTGTTCTTTATGCCTTTTTGCCATTTTTTCAATTAAACTTGAAGTATCAAATAATTCAAATATAAATCTTCGAACTGGTAATTTATATCGGTATCTTTCTAATAAACTCATAACTTCTTGAAATAAATCAATAGATTGAAATCTATTAGTATATTTCATTTCTAATTTAACTAAAGTTCTTGATGCTTCATTTGCTAAAATTTGATTACTTAAATTTGATAATGCACAAATAATTTTTCTTTTAACTGGATCATTAGTTAATAATGGGAATTCAACTTCATCATAATCATTATTAAAACTATTATTATCTTCTTGTTCATCATTTTCATTCAAATCATTCAAAATACTTTGATTATTTGGTTCATAAACTTCTTTAAACATTGTATTTAAATCATCTGGTATAACAATACCTCTTGGTTCATTCATTACATCAAATGTACAACACCATCCTAGTTCATCCATAATTTCAATTCCTTGTTGAGTTGATCCTATTAATCCCAATACAAAATATGCCGTACCTTTTAATGAACAAATTTTTGAATTTAATGCAATTTCTGCAATTTCATCAACTACTGTTGAATCTTCTAAAAATGGTGCACCTAATTTATTTGCTCCAACATTACCAACTGCCCACATACATCCCTTTAATTTTGTCATAATTTCCAAATTTTCATTTTCTTTATAATTTTGATGAATATAATTTACAAAATTTTTAAAATGTCCTTTTGAATGTAATAAATTACATCCTTCTTCTGTTAAAGTCAATTCACCATAAAAATGTCTTGGTAATAACATTGGTTGATCATCAATTTTTTGATTTGTTTTATTATTACTATTTGATATTGAAAAAAAACTTGAATTTGATGATTCTAAAAATTCTTCAATTTGTATAACAAAATTATCATTTTGACCATGAAACCAATTATCCATTTCTTGATGAACAAAATCTAATTCTTTTAAATAATTAAATCCTTTTGATGATGCTAAAAATCTCATTAATAAAGGTGATCCAATATCTCCTAAATGTCCTAATGATGGTTGTAATTTAACAAAATGTTCCAAATTTTCTGGTTGTTCACAAAATTCTTCCAAAACATCAATTGCTAATCTACAAACTTCAATTTCTGGATCATATAATTGAGTTACTAATAATCCAATTGCCCATTTTTGTGTACTTGGTTCAGATTTTTTATTTAAATTTCTTAAATAACCAGTTGCAAATAATCTCATATCTCTATGTGCAGTTGTTAAAGTTTTTGATAAAATAATTCTCGGATGTCCTGGTAATTTATAATCCATTGATTCAATAAAATTTGTAATCAAATCTTCTCTACTACTTAATTCACTTAAATGATAAAACATATTAAACATTCTCCATCTTTCCATCATAACCATCCCATTTGGATCAGAACTTAATGTACCTAATAATTTAAAATATCCATAACTTAAAGTATGTTGTAATCTTTGACTTGAAAATAATGGTTCTGGTGATGTAATACCACTCATTGGATCTAATTGTGCTAAACATTCAGCAATTTGTCTTAATAATTTATTTTCTGTCAAATATTTTACTCCTTCAGGATTATATAACATTGTATTTAATAATGCTTGACCAACTTCAACATATTTTTGATTTGGTTTGGTTCTTTTAATTGATGAAAATCGATATTTAAATGGTCTATAAAATGATATTAATCTTTTCATAAATTTTGTTGTTTTAATTGCTTCTTCTAATCTTCTTGGATTTAATAATGGTCCTTGAATTAATTCTAACAAAACATCCCAATTCCATTTGGTATAAGTTTTTGTATTCAAAACATTAGTATCCATTAATAATTGTTTAAAAGATATATCATCAATATTAACACCTAATTTAACTTTAACTTGATTAGATTTATTTTTCTCTTGATCAAAAGTATTACTATTACTTTTCCTACTATTACCAATAGATTTCTGTAAATTTCTTGATATTTTATCAATTTGTAATAAAGCACTTGATGCCTTAGCATTTTCAGAATTTTTTCTCAAAACTGCTGAATTAAATAATTCTGGTAATAAAACTAATTCTTTAACATCTTCAGATGGTAATAATTTTTCTGTTAATGATAATACTTCTGATAATAATAACATTGTTTTCCTTGTATTTGAAGCTTCTTCATCTTTTTCAACTATTTTACATAATTGTTCAATTAATCCACATTTTTTTGTAAAAATTCTTAATAATAATGCAGTATAATGATCAATAAATTTATTATCTTCTTTTAATTTAGATTCTTGTTTTAAATCAACTCTACCAAAAGTTGTTAATCTTCTACCTGCTAAATAAGATGAAGACCATGAACTGGTTTTAATTCGAAATAATGTAAAAAATAAATCCAACAAAACATCTCTCATTGATGGTAATTGAACATTTAAACAACCAACTAATGTTTTTAAAGCATTAAAATCATTTAAAGAAAATGCATATAATCCACCCCATGATCTTAATAAAGTAACAATAACATTAGCACTATTAAATAATCTTTCAGTATATATATGACCTCTTAATTGTAATTCAGTAAAACTTGATAATAAATAATCCAAATCTTTACCATTTCTTAATAATGATCTATAAAGTGGTTTATCTAATATATAAGAAAATGCCATACTAACTGGTTGAGATAATTCATAAGGTCCATCAACCATACATTGTAATAATAATCTAATTCCACCACTTTTTGAAACTAATTCAGGATTTTGAACAAAAATTTCTGCCATTGTTTCAGTAGCAATATTTCTTAATTTATCATCACTTTGTTCTGCTACTGCTACTAAAGCTCTTAAAATACCTATACTTAATTCATCAACACCATTGGGTACATCTAAAAATGCTCGAATTAATTTAATTGCTTGTAATCTTTCTAATTGACTTTTAGAATCTTTAGTTAATGTTTTGACAATTAAATAATCTGTATATAGTCCTCTAACATTTTTTAATGATTCCAAATCAGTAATTGCATATCTTGTGACTCTATAACCAGCAGCAACTACTTCTGTTCTTTGATGTAATAATAATGCACGAATTCTATCACCAACTTGTGACATTGCCAGATCATATTTTAATAAAGGATGTCGTTGTAATAAACTAACTAATTCATTAGCTCGATTTACTAAATATTCTGAATCATGATCTTTATTAACATTTTCTAATGATTGTAAGATATCTCCTAATGACCATGTAGGACTTTCTTGTCCTGATTCTAATTGTTCATCATCATTATAATTATCAGAAGAATTGTTGTTGTTGTTTTCATCTGGTTCATTTGAGGCATCAATTGATGATTCTATTTTTCTTGTTAGTTTTTTTTTTTTTTTTTTTTTTTTTTTTTTTTTTTTTTTTTTTTTTTTTTTTTTTTTTTTTTTTTTTTTTTTTTTTTTTTTTTTTTTTTTTTTTTTTTTTTTAATATTTTCCTTAATATACTTACTTGATAATCCATATTCATGTAATTGAAGTTGTAATAATTGAATTTTTGCATTTGCAGCATCTAATTGACTTTCAACTTGTTGTTTATATGCTTCTTTACCTTCTTTTAATTTCCTAGTATCAAAAACTTGTAATAAATTTTCAGCACCTTCTTTAATTTTGTTTTCTATTTCTAATTTTTGTAATATATCGTTAATTTGTCCATTATTATCGTCATTATTTGTTAAGTTAGTCGTTGATCGTGATTTAGGCGTTGTTATTGTATCAAAACTTCTTCTTGGAGGATGCAAATCATCTGGGGGCCTACCATTATTGTTATTGTTATTATTGTTTGCTCGGGTACTAGCAGAAACAGCCGGCAAACGGGTATTATTCATGATTCGTTATTATTCATAACCTTTTTGTATAAAAAGTAAAAAAAAAAAAAGAAAGTCTCAAAAATTGGTATTGGTTTGATTTATTTAAATTGTTAGTTAATGCTGGAGGTTGAGATAAATAAATATTGTTTATTAAATGTTTTTGTTGACGACACGACCTAGCTTTTTTTTTTTATTTTTGTACCTTTTTATTATTATTTAATAAAATTGTTTGTGTGTAAATACTAAAGCAGTGTAGATAATTTTTTTGGGAGTTAATACCACTTACCATCGGGGTTCCGATCAGCCTCAAGAAAATTTAGCGAACAAAATTTTTTTTTTTTTATTTTGAAAAAGTAAAAAAAAAAGAACAAGAGAGAGAAAGACACTAACTATTGATGAGGTTGAGTAGGATATTGAGGTCGATATCAGTAATATCACCATCAACTACATCAACAATTAGATTTTTAGAGAAACCTGCTATTCAGAAACTAAAAACTGCATTAGATACCTATAATTACAATACTAATACTATAATTGATAAATCGAGTTCAAATTCAAATGATATTATTTTTGAAAAATATAAAAAAGTTCAATGGATATTAAATGAAGATCCTCATATTATTAATAAACTTATAGAAGATAAATATTTGTTTAATGAATGTTTTGAATTATTGTATAATAATTGGTATAGAACAAGTGAAGGAAGATTATGGGTTTGGGATTCAATATCAAAATTATTAATAAATAAAAATCTTGATAAAGTTTTTTCAATATTAAAATCATTAGTTAATAGATCTTTTACTGAAAATGAATTATATTTATACTGCAAATTATTAAATATTAAACAAAATGATGATGATCCAAGAATATTACTTATCAATCGGTTAGAGAGTATAGAGAAAACACCACATGCTATTACTACAATATCAGAATTAATTGTCAAATCAGTATTATTAGAATCCAATCCTTTAGCAGCAGCATCATTTGTAATTAATATGAAACATCATTTAAAAAATTCAAGTTTAATATCATTGATTTTAACAAGTTTTGATTATACAAATAAGGCATATGGTATTTATTATTTAAGAGCAATGAAAGAATTAATCGAAATTTTTAATCCAATAATATCTGATTCAATAAAATATGAAATTATTAAAGGAGCTACTTCATTAAGTCCCAAATATTTTGATGTTGTAATGGAATGTTATAATTTAATACAATTTGGAGTTGGTAGATCATTAATATCTGAGCCGCAAGCGGCGGCGGCTTCTCCATCATCATCATCGAGAAATTATTATACACCACCACCAATCGAAGCATCACATGAAGTAATATTTTATTTATTAAAACATAATAGACCACTCAAAGCAAGAGGTATTTGGTTAAATATAATGAATAAAGATGATATTACAATTCATTCTTTTAATACATTATCAAAATTAATTTTTGCATTTACGAAATATAGAGGTACATTAACAACTGCTAAATCAATAATCGATTTAATAAATCCTATATATTATTCAATTGATGGTATAACTGATTCATTATTAATGTATTGTTCAAAAACAAAAGATGTTGATTTAGCTAAAAAAGTTTATGAAAGAATACCATCACCAATTAAAAGGACTACTTTAACTTATTTATTATATATGCATTTAAGTTTTGATGATTCTGCTGGTACTAGTAAAATTATTGATACAATTAGACAAGAAGATGAATTAAATTATCAAGAATTAACTGCAATAGTTTCATCAATTGCTAAAGCAGATTTCAATGAAGCTGAAATATATATAAAAAGTTTACCAAAAGATTTACTAACAAATAGTTTATTTCTAGCATTATCAAATATTGCAATTAAACAACAAAATTATGATAAAGCAGAAATTTATTTATCAAAACAATCAAATCCAACATTAAATGATAATACTATTGCAACAAATTTAAGAATCAAAATGAATTGTTTACAAGATGATTTAGATACTGCAATTAAAATTTATAAAGAATCATTAACTGATGGAACTGCAAATAACATTGCAAGACAATATTTATTACATACATCAATTAGATTAAACCAATCACAGCATAATGCATTTTTAGCATCAGAATTTATTGAAAATGGTTATTCAAAATTAGAATTAAAAAGTTTGATTCAAAAATTTCTTAATAAACATCAACAAGAAGAAAATATTGTTTCTTGGGAACCATTTTACGAATAAATTACTACTACATTTTTGTAAATAGAAAAATATACATATAAAAAAAAAAATTTCGAAAAAAGAATTTTTTTGTATAATCAATAATCTTCTCGATAGAAAAAAAGGAAAAAAATTTTGTTTTCTCGTAATCATTAAAAAAAACTGCCTTATTAATCTACTGAATTAATAAAAAGAATTTGTACATATAATAAAATAAAAAGTTTGTTTTTTTCTTTCGGAAGCACATTAATTGAATCTTGGTTTTAATAATAGTTAATGCGTTTAATCGAATAAACCCATACCCATATCTTCATCAGATTCTTCTTCTTCTTTTTCTTCTTCAGCTGGAGCAGCAGCATCACCACCAGCAGCAGCACCTGCAGCTGGAGCTGAAGCTGGAGCAGCAGCAGCCATTGAGAACAAAGTGTCCTTGACGTCTTTGCCTTCTAAAGCTTGAGCGAAAACATTAGCCCAGACCTACAAATTTTTTGTTAGTTTTACTATCTTATTACAAATTTTTTAGAGGGTATTAAATGAATAATAAAAAAAAAAATAACAATAATTTGTCGTATAGATTTGTCGAATGAATTTTGTTGGTATTTTCAATTTGTCGATTGATTTTTGTACTCGTTATTTCATAATATTCCATTATTCGTTGTATTTCGTAATAATTCGATATATAATTTTCGACAATAAACATTATTTTTTTCATCGTATCATTCAAATAATCCCTTCATTTATTTCAGTTGTACTTACTGGTTGAACTTCGACACCAGCAGCTTTGGTTAAAGCTAACAATTTGTCAGCAGTGATTTCAATTTCAGCATCAGCTAAGATTAATGAGGCGTAAGAGACAGCAGCTTCGGACATTATTTCGGTATGTGTTCTTCAAAAAAATAAGAGACAAGATCGATATGTCTAATGGTGTAAAAATTTGGTGATAGGAGGAGGGTAGGCAGACACCGGTGTGCAGACAGTGGGAGAGTATGTTCAAGCTGTGGTAAGTGCTTGAAGGTATTTACATCACAGCTAAAAAATCTTACATCAGCTTGAATAAATTTCACTGCTATTTTTCATTTCTCTTATACAAAAAACCTTATTTCTTTTTTGATTTTTTTCAATTAACCTTTTGGGTGTGTGTAAAAGAAAAACATAGTAATAAAATATGTACCACGCTGTTAGTGCTTTGAAATTCATCAGTGCTTAAACGTTTACTAGTAAATCCAAAAATAGTTGGTAAACCCTAGGGTTATTATTCCCAAATCGGTAACTATAGGTCACCGATTTATTTGATTTTTCAACATTGTAAATGGGAAAAAAAAATTTTCAAAAAAAACCCACTCAAAATTGAAATTTTTTTGTTCTAAAAAAAATGGGATCGGAGGTGATCGGTCAAGTCTAAAATTCACGTGATCTGGATTATTTAGAACAGCTTAAATATTATTTAAGCTGAGGCGCTCGCAGATTTAATTAAGATTTAGTACTGCTTGAGTTTTTTTATACCGCTTGAACTAAGACACTGCTAATTTTTTCTCTTTTCCTACTCTCTCTCTCTCGCTGTGCCTGCCGCTACTCGCTACTCACACACTTCCCAATTATCCACTTTGGTGAATATTAACAAATTTTTTTCAACATATCTTCGTGATTAATAGTATACGACACCCACCAACCATCAAAAATGTCACAAAGTGTTCAATGCTTCGGTAAAAAGAAGAATGCTACCGCAGTCGCTCATGTTAAGACTGGTAAAGGTTTGATCAAAGTTAATGGTTCTCCATTAAACTTAGTTCAACCAGAATTATTAAGAATTAAGTGTTTTGTAAGTTTTGATACCCTTATTGAAATAGAAAAATTTTATTAAAAAAACGAAAATGAATAGACAACTAACATGTAAAAAATTAGGAACCATTAATGTTGGTCGGTTTAGACAAATTCGCTGGTTTGGATATCAGAGTTAGAGTTACTGGTGGTGGTCACACTTCCCAAGTTTATGCTATTCGACAAGCTATTGCAAAGGGTGTTGTCGCTTTTAATCAAAAATACGTCGACGAACAATCAAAGAACGACTTGAAGAAAGCTTTCATCGCTTACGACCGAACCTTATTAATTGCTGATTCTCGACAACCAGAACCAAAGAAGTATGTTGATTTATTAAAATTTATGAATATTATGAGTATAGTAAAAGAATATTTTAAATTATATTGTATTTTATTCTTATAATGAGATACGTTATAATTAGAATGATTATTATGTACCATAATATGAACGAAAGAAAGAAAAAAAGATACTAACAAATTTTTTAGATTCGGTGGTCAAGGTGCCAGAGCTCGATACCAAAAATCTTATCGTTAGATTATTTGTATCGAGTATACACGAGCGTTGTTTATGTATTATTCCTTATATTAATCGATTCTTCATGTTGATATGACTTATTTAAAGATAAAAAAAAAAAATTTTTACAAAAAAGAGAAATAATTTAATTGTTTTGTGGTTGTTTTTTTTCTACTAATATATAATTAAAAAAGCAATAATGTGCTGTTTTATTCTTTATGAGTTGTAGTTTTAAATTTGTAGTGATGAAGTTTTAATTCATCAAAGAGTTGTATGCTGAGTTTGAGTAGCTTGATTGCATGCTTTTATATAAGAGTTTAGATAAGATAACAGTATTACAAAGTAGACCTGCATCAGGCTAGTAATTAAATACTTGATGATACAACTTTGTATACTTTATACTGAAATGTATGAACTAGGTCGTATTTGTTCTTGAATTTAGGCAACGTCTAGTTTTACCTTGATGCTTAGTGTGTAGGTGAAATTTTCTAACTATAGTATACCTGGTACATTAACTACATTGTAAAATATATTGAATTGTAAGTATTAGTATCGTTTTAAATTAGGACTATATTTTTGTATTACAATATAAAGATAGAATTAATTATTTAAAATGATAATACTGAAAAAAATCAATATATATCCTAATCAAAGTTAACAACTGATTAGTGTAGATTGTACTCAATTAGATTTATTTATATACTATCAAAATTTAGATACTTATAATATAGATAGTATGATACACGACATAGTGTACTTGTGCATAAAGTATTTATAGTAATATTGAGTTCTGTCTAGCGCTAGTGCTGTGTAACTAGATTCTTGGAATGGTGCACATGTACAATTGTAGATATAATTAATATTTACTTGTAATCTCTAATTTTATAACTATAGCTTCTCATAATATTGAAAAGGTGCACACATGTATATTCAATATATATATATCAACATATAGTACACCATGGCAGTAAACACTGATTATAAATATATATGCATTCATTCATGTATACATGAATATATTAAATAGCAAGTGTTGAAACAGGTGTATTTTGATATATAGATACAACTATTACCGTAACTTGGAGATCTATGAGATAATATATAATTATTTAAAATATTGTAATGAAACATGGATTGCAAGTGGGAAACGCATTTCATTGAGATCATTCACAGACTTTTCTGGTATATATTGTATTACATGAATGTATAATAGATAGTTATACTACTATGTAACAACTTAAGATATATATATCTTGTATATATGTCACTATATATATTATAAGATACTTTATTAATGGATTCTATATTTAAAAATACCTATAGCTATATAATTTCGGAGTTAATCAATTATCTGACCCTCAAATATGCCTACAAACTGTACATATTGCACTCGGTCAGAACTTGTATATACTGTAGAGCAGTGGTCACCTATTATAATCAGTATACATCTTAGTAACGATTATCTTAATTAATGGATTAAATATATATATCAAGTATGTACATCTAAGTAAATTGAAAATATATACATAGTTAATATCTATTGAGGTATATATAGTTTTATAGTTTGTATTTATTTAAAATTGGATATAACATGTAAGGGTATCTTGATTAACTATAGCTATATATTTATTTATAATTAGACTATTGCCATCGTAATAGTAATATATAATGAATCCAAATTTAACCTCTATTGTAGCTACTTGAAGCAGTTCATGAGTGCATGCAATTGTATATATTATAACTACATGTAGTAAGTACGTATACGTATATATAGGTATAGCGATATATCCATGTCATGAACACCTATTTACCTGTTCGGGTAATTTATATGTGCTCATACATGATCTATAGAACACCAATATTGCCATATAGAGGCAAAAAAACTATCAACTGATCTCATATTCTTGTAAACATACATAAATTTGCAATTAGATGAGGTTGGGGAGGTATAAAGAACAGTCATAGATTTTAAAAACTTCATATACAATATAAAGTATATATTGAACTTAACAGGTTCAAAACATTAAGATGGTTCTTCTAGATGCTGAGGTGGATCTATTAACTAAGCTGTACAAGTACATGTAATTAACGCTTTATTGCAATGAACATTGGATAGTAATGACCCGATACTTATAATATAGTTGCACCATAGGAAAAAAGGGATATAGATCGAAGTATATGTCTGTATAATTATAATTGATATACATGTATAAAATAACAACATTTGACATTTCTCCAGATTATTCTAGAGGCCTAAGTTATGTTATATCTGGCTTTCCCATTGTCTTATATCAGGATAGCTTAAGTTTTTTATTCCAATAATATGCAATGCATGAATGCTCGAGATCTTCAGGTAGATTATTTTATTCTATCTACATGTATATGTACAATTATATTGATATACATGACACAAGGAGTTAAATTTTGCACAGTTTTAAGTAGCAATCAGTAGTATATTTCCATGAACGTGTTATATGTAATGTACGTGCCTTAAATAGAATAATATTATCTAGATATCAATTGTTAACTAACTGCATACACTTCTATATATAACAATTGTATATTGATATACCTATGAATTTGGTTCTTATATAGTAAGGCTTGAATATACTGTATATCGATAATACTTTAAGTATAAGTAGACGTTAACATTTGTAAACAGCTGCTAGTCGCTAAAGAGAAGTTAGTTTCATGCTGAAGCATATATTACCAGGTATCTATAGAAAAATATGTTGCTACTAGTCTATTTTGGGGAAAAAGTGGTATACCTCCTAATTAGTTCATACACAAATTTAAATTACTCTAAGGTACATTAGTGCAGTTGTACAAGTATCAAATATTGCGGTACATACAGGGAATAACAAAACGTTCTTCAACAATTAAATATTATTATACCTGTGGCCAACTGGTACTATATTCAAACTTTAATTTATTACGATGATCTTTTACTATGATTATAGTTCTAATTGTTTTATAATGTACACATTATATTTTTAGTACTTGATTTTTAGCGCTCTAGTTATACCCTGATTCAATTCTAATTCCAATTGCCTTGATAATTACGAAATATTTTACCTATATCATTATCTACAAACTAAATTACATCAATACTAGAACTTTAACTTCCAGGAAAAATATATATGATACTACCAGGTACTGAACTTAGGTACTTTTTTTTGTCAAAAAAAATAATACTGTCTTACACATTGATGATCATAATCGCATGGTACAGCTTTACAAGTGGGGCTTAAGCACAGCATACCCCTTAATTTAACGGTTTTTAATATTTTTAGTTTAAAAGAACCCGTTTTCTCGAATCTAAATTTCTATCGGTTTACTTGAAATGAATTGATCAATGTAATATATCATTTATAAGTTAGGTAGGAAGTTTTGTAAGTGCTAAAAGCTAGTATTATTAGATCCTTGAAGGTCCTGTCATGTTCTATATATAGATTCAAGTTTGACAATATTTGATAGTAGCACAAATAAGCCTTTTGAATTGGTTCGATTTTATAAGTACAAATTATAACTTTACAATAATATCTGTCTGATTTCGTTGCTGGTATTTCATAGCTATATATCAAGCTTATTTCAAGGCACTACAGCTAATATGTGCAGTGTATGTACATGTAACTTGTACATATGCATCGATCTTAAGTCCCATCAAAGTGTATACATGAGATTTATAACTTGTAACATCTAATCAACTGATAAATATAACTAAGTATATGCTTAAATTTGATTTTTAATAACATTTAGGTTTTCTTAGTCCGACCTTTATAGAATTCTTCAAGAGATACCTAGATACGACAGACGTCGTGTACATATATTATGAAAATAGTGGTTTCTTTTACATAAAATACGCCTATTATACATATATATAAAATTATAGAAATGAATATCAACATTGTTAGACTTATAGCTCCGGATCAATAGTATTGACTTATCAGAAGGTTTATGAAACTAACCATGAAGATAGTTAATTCTAGAAAGATATATGCTAATAGGAGTCGGGTATATCAGATTGTATTACTTCAGAATTCAGTAATCTACCTTATTGTAGTATACTTAACATCTAATGTTTTACGATATATCAAAACAGTTTTTAACATTATCTTTTATAGCTAATAAGTTACAAAACAACCTCAATTAATTTCGTGTTCAATTCCATAAATACTTCACGAACCAATAACTAAATTCTCGATCGCGTGTTTTTTTCTATGGTACCAGGCCAACGATAACATAACTACATCAACTGTTTTTAAAATGGATCATAACAAAACACCAAAACACACCATTTTTTTGATTTTTTTTTTTTACCTGATGATCTGCAAGATTGTTTTTTAAGGGAGAGAAAAAAATAAATGAAAAAAGCAACTTGCTCGCGCACGCGTTTTTGTAGTTAAAAAACTTGTAAAGGAAAAAAAAAAAAAAAAGCGGTGCTCAAATTTAATTGGGAGGAATCAAAAATTTTAATAGTGTAGTTCTTTTATTACTGGCTAATCAATATTAATATCGGATTCTAATTAGCCGCAGAGTTTAGAAACGCCGAGTTTTTTTTTTTTTTTTAAAAAAAAAGCGTGTACGTGAGTGAGATTAACAGTGCTTGAAAATAATAATTTTGGGGAGGTCGCTTGGGCATTTTTTTTTTTTTTTTTTTTTTTTTGTAAACCATCACCACCTAACTAATTTCATTATAACAAAAGGTTTCTTGTCTTTTTATACTAAAAGGTTCAACTATTAACTTTTATAAACAAGGTGAATAAAGTATTGTATCGACATATCAATCATTAACAACGACAATACATTTTGTTTTCAGTGCATATTCAACTTGTATTTCACACAGAGTTTTTAATCAAACAAGTTTTAAAATTTTTTTTTACTTTTTTATAAAAGACAAAATTTACAGCGTTTAAAAGGAGAGAAACATAAATAATTTTTTTAATAATTCAACATTAAAAACTAATACCAACTGAGTATAGACATCACAATTAACTATCAACAACTCACAAATCACCAATATTACAGATCAAACAATCTTGTATTTATTGTGAGTTTTTTTGATAATAATATTCTAATTGTGGGTCTTTTTTTCTAATTGGGATCAATATTAACAGTACAAGAAAGAAAAACACAAAAAAACGCCCGCTCCGCGTCGTCGCTCCTCAGCGCCTTTGCGTCACGAAAAAAAAAAAGCTTAAACAATAAAGCACCAAAATTTACCAAACAAAAAAAATATTACAAGGTGTTAACCGAAACCAAGCCACCCGCATTTTTTTTTTTTTTATTTCCCACCACCACAATAACACCAAAATATTTATTTTCAAAAACACGCATTTTTTTTTTTTGAATTTCTCTAATTCTTTTATAAGAAAAAGGTACACGTCGATTATTTAATTAAACTTTTTTTTTTTTTTAAATATTAAGTTTATTATTTATTAAAATTTCAACCAATTTATTATTCAAAGACATTTATTAATTGTTCAAAAAAGAATTGGTGGTTTTTATTTATTTATTTATTATTATAGACAAAAAAAAGAATCAATTAACATTGATTAATTAAATTAGTTATTAGATGAATCCAAAGACACCACCGGATTCAACACCACTACCAACACCAGCTTCTTCAGGGTCACAAAGAAAGAAAATGACTGATAATGATGATCAAAAGACACAACAAAACGCGCATAGTACTAATTCACCAACTCCACAAGATATAAAAGAATCAAATAAAAGTACACCATTAATTACAAAAGATATTAAAGATGTTAATGCAATGGATATAGATAATACTTCACCAGATTCATCATCAGTGGATGAAAATATTGAAAAAGATAGTAAACTCCCCAACACACCTCCTGATAATGAATCACAATCACAAACTCCTAAAGATCAAGAACCAGCATCAACATCATCATCTTCATCATCATCACAACCACCACCAACTTCTACATCAGCAACTACAACCGCCACCACCACCACCACCACAACAACAAATATTAAACCAAAACCTCATCTTGTTAGTATAGCTCCAAAAAGATCATTACCTCCATTATTACCAGCGCCACCACAAAATTCATCAACTTCTCACCTTGTACCAATAGCAGCAAAGCCATCTTCTTCAATTTCTTTAAGCAATAAGCCTGATGTTAGAAAATGGGTATTAGATTCACAACATAATCAAGCAAAACAAGCATCTCATGCTTTTCAAAATAAAAAACCTTATAAACAATATGTTCAAAAAATACCAGTTAGAAGGCCACAAACAAAAGAAGATTATACTAAAAAATTTGAAAAATATAATAATAAAGAAACAATATCCAAATTACAACCTATAGAAAAAGATAATTTATTAAATGAAACTTTAAATGCAATTAAAGATTTGACAAATAATTTAAAAGAATATGAAGATTTATTAACACATAGTGAATTACAAAATCAATTATTAGCAATTCAAAACAATGAATCAGCACAACGATTTGAAGTTGAAAATAATATAGTTAAAAGAGAAGTTGATAGATTAAGATATGAAAGTAATGGAGGATTAAATCAATCAGCTGCTGTTTATAGAAGAAGATTAAGAAAAGCTAAAGCTAAATTAAAAGATTCTGAAAAAGCTAATTTACAAAAATTAGCTGAAATTGAAAGATTAAGAAGTAGAATGAAGGAAAGTAGAGAATATAGAGAAAGATTAGAAGCAGCAGCTGCTCATCAACAACAGCAACAATATCAACAACAACAACAAGCTATAGCAGCTTATCAACAACAATGGCATCATTATCAACAAGCAACTGCTCATCATTATCAACAACAACAGCAACATGCTCATCAAATGCCACCTATGCATATGGGATATGATCCTTACCAACAATATCCTTATATGACTGCTGCTCATGCTCTTCCACCTCCTCCACATTCTCAATCACCATCACAACCACCTCAGTTATATTCAACACCTCAATTGCAGCAGCAACAACAACAACAGCACCATCAACAACAACAACAACCACAACCAGCTCAAAATGGACAAACTCAACAACCAAGTCCTTCAAATTCACAACCTCATATATCTTCACAACAATCTAACGACTCAAATAATACTAACAATTCTAATGAACAAACTGATGATAATAATTCAGATCGATCTAATTCTAATAATGAAAGTGGAGGGTTGGAAGCATTAACAATGTTGGCAACTCAAGTTTTACATGATAATAATGGTAATTCAAAACATTCTAATGAAAAAAATGATAAAGATAAGAATGATTTTCAAGAACCAAATGCAACAAAATTGGCACCACCATTATTAAATCAAGCAGTTCGTTCTTTAGAAAATAATAAAAGAAGAAGAGCTAGTAGTGTATCAACAATATCAGTACCATCTGATGATGAAAAAGATTCACATGAAACTGAAGATGAAGGTGATACACAACCAGTTAGATCACCATCTAAAATGCAAAAGACCTAATTAATCTTTGCAAACTAATTTTTTATTTTTTTTTTATTTATACATAATGTAGATAACTTTTTTTAATGATAATTTAATTTCTGAAATGATAAAACTATTAATATTAATTTTTTTTTTTTTTGAATTTTTTTTTATTTTTTTATAATAATTACAAAAGATGCTAAAATAATAATAATATATATAATTTTTTTTTGTTGATTTAAATTAAAGATGATGGCATATCACTACCAGCTTTTTTCAAACCTGCTAATCTATCATATTCACCAGATAAAATTCTTTCAACAATCAATGCATCACGTTCTTTAATTTGTTCTGGAGTCATGGTACCATCATTAACCAAACTATCTTGACCATCATTATATCGTTCTTGAGCTCTTAATCTCAATTCTTCCATAGCCCAATCACTAATATTTTCTTTATCTAAAAATAAAGCGAAAAATAAACATAACAATGCACCAGGAATATAACCATAATAAACTAAACCTTCCCAACCTTCTTTTTGTTTTTCTCGAATGATTTGCCATGTAACTTCACCAGTTTCTTTATCTTGAACTGGAATTTTATCTAAAATTCTTGAACCTGAATCTAAAAATTCATTCAAATCTTCTTGATTTTCTTGAAATAATGACATTTGTTCAGATGATAATTTAAAATAATCACTATATGTCATTCTATTCTTTGTTTCTCTTGCTAATAATGATAATGCTGCTGCTTGTTTTAATTCATCATCACTTGGATTTCTAGCAGTACCATCTGGATTTGAAAATAATTTACCTGATGGTGGTAATGAATCTACACGTTGTCTAATTTCAGTTTCTAATTCTTGACTAAATTTTTGAAATCCTGGGGTTGGTTTGAAATCTTTAATATTAATTGTTGAAATCATACATCTTTGAGAAATGAATGATCGATTTAAAGCTTGTCGTGAAGCCAATTTAGTGATGCTCCGAAGCATTGTATATGTTTGTTAATAAAAGGGTGATTAATTAAATGTGTCTATTGAATTTTTTTTTTTTTGTTCACAATTTTTCTTTTTTTTTTTTTGTTAGTGAAAAATTGTTCTAATTGGGAGTAAGTATTGTAGTTAAAATAGTACTATTTTGATTGGATAGTTAGTATACCGTGACGGAAAATATACCCGGGACGGGACTTGAGAGAACGAGGGTTACCCGGAGTATCACGAGAATGTACAATTTTTTTAAAATCTATCGACAATTTTTGAACCATCAAAAAATCGAGATTTTGGTTCCAAAAAATTTTAAATTTTTTTTTGATCAATTTTTCCAAATAAAAAGAATTTAGTTGTTTAGAAAAAAAAAGTTCAGCCGTACAGAATCACCCTACATTGGGTACTTCCTAAATAGGAAATCCAACCCTACAGCACTAATGCGCGGCCATTCTAAAAAATTTTTCACTAACAATTTTTTTTTTTTTCTCTCAATATTCAAGTACTACTAAGTACAACTATTGTGTGAAAAATTTCTCAGAATATTCCCACTCTCAATTTTTGTCAATTCTCTCCTTCTCTTTTCTCTTTTTTTTTTTTTTCTTGATACCCTTTGCACCAACTCACGCCTAACGACAGGTTCAATATCCAAATAAACCAACAGAAATGAGATTCATTCGATCTACCGAAACTATTAACATCCCAGAAGGTGTCACTGTCGCTATCAAGGCTCGACAAGTTACCGTCACTGGTCCACGAGGTGTCTTGAAAAAAGATTTACGACACATCAATGTTACTTTTGAAAAAGTCAGCAATGCTAAAGTTTTAGTTCACATTTTACACGGTGACAGAAAACACGTTGCTGCTTTACGAACTGTTAAATCTTTGATCACCAACATGATCACTGGTGTCACCAAAGGTTTCAAATACAAGATGCGATATGTTTATGCGCATTTTCCAATCAATGTTAATTTATTAAACAATGGTACTACTGTCGAAATCAGAAATTTCTTGGGTGAAAAACGAGTTCGAACTATTCAAGTTGGTGAAGGTGTCACTTGTGAACAATCAAAGAACCAAAAAGATGAATTAGTCTTGATGGGTAACTCTTTAGAAAATGTTTCTCAATCAGCTGCTGATATTCAACAAATTTGCCGAGTTAGAAACAAAGATATCCGAAAATTCTTGGATGGTATCTACGTTTCTGAAAAAGGTGTTTTACAAGAAGACGATTAAATTATTTCGCAACAATAAAAAAAAATGTGTATTAGTTGTTTTTAATGTATATAATTCTTCGGGGTTATTTTTTTCTTATTATTTTTATTTATTAATGATATTATCAACGTAGGTTCTTTAAAGAAAGAACTTTTCCGGAGTGTAGAATTGAATTCCAATTTTTTTTGCAAATCTCAAATCTGTATCCGCAAAATCTTTTGATCTTCCTGCCGCATCTCCAACATAGAAACTATTTGATAAATCAATTTCAATTTTTTCATTTTTCAATTTTTGTAATAATTTTTCCCACATTCCATCATTTGGTTTTCTAAATTTATTTTCTTTTGAATCTTTTGATGATGGTTTTGTAGCTGCATAAATTATTATATTATTTAATTGTAATTTTTTTACAATTTGTTCAATTCTACCTTTAAAATCATTTAATCTTTTTGAATTTAAATTTGTTGATGGTATACCACCTTGATTTGAAAAAATAACTATTAATGATTCTTTTGTTGATAATGATTTGATTTTATCTTCAATTGGTTCATATAAAAATTTCCAATCTGATTTACTTGTTGGCCATGTTCTATTGTTTAAAGGTTTAACTAATGTATGATCTAAATCAAATGCTGCTATTTTAATTGACCTTGATATTGTAGATAAATCACCTAATTCTCCTTTTAATAATGATCCTTCAAATTGCCATTTAATAGTCTTTTCTTTATGACCTTCGTCTTTATTAGTTTTATCTTTTTTAAAGTACGCGTCTAATGACATGATTATATTGAATTACTAGTTGTGATGATGAGAAAAGAAAAAAATTATACATTTATTTTATATTTTCATAAACGCGAGTCGCGAGCGCGCAACATTTATACTCTCTATATATACTATAAAATAATAAACCTATACTCTTTGACCATTCCAATCTGGATAACCCATATCACAATCAAATTCAGGTTTACAAACTCTATTAATACCATCAACTTTATGAATATTATTTAATTTTTCAATATCATCTTTTGATAATTCAATAGTATTAGTATTTTCTTGAATTCTTGCATCTTTAACTGATTTTGGTAAAACAACTCTACCAGAAGAAATATGCCATGAAATTAAAATACAACCTGGTGTAACATTATATTTTTCAGCTACTTCCAAAACAGTTTTATTTTTAAATAATGGAGTACCAGATGCTCCAAATGGAGTATGAGCTTCAACAATAATATCATGTTTTTTACAATATTCATGAATATCTAATTGTGGTAATAAAACATGAGATTCAATTTGATTAATAGCTGGTTTAATTTCACAAGTTGGTAAAAATTCTTCTAAAATTTTGACACTAAAATTTGATACACCAATTGATTTTGCTTTACCATTTTTTTTTAATTCTTCAAATTGTTTCCAAAATTTAGCTAAAGTACCATCTGGTGCATGATCAGATTTACCTTGATCATTTTCTGGGAAAAATTCATCATTACCTTTTGAATTTAAACAAACTGGCCAATGAATTAATACCAAATCAACATAATCTAATCCTAAATTTTTTAAACTAGTATTAACACTTTCTTCAACTTTATCCCAATAACTTGGCCAAACTTTTGTTGTAACAAAAACATCTTCTCTTTTAATACCTTTATTAAATGCATTTTTTAAACCTTCACCACATTCTTTTTCATTTCCATAATAAAATGCACAATCAACATGTCGATATTTTGAATTGGTTAATGCTTTTTCAATTGCATTTTCAACTTCACCTGGTTTAGATAATGCTGTACCTAGACCTAAAGCTGGAATTGTATTACCATCATTTAATTTATAGTTAATTGAAGTCATTTTGTTATGCTTTTTTTTTTTGTTTGTGGAGAAGAGAAATGAACAAGGTGTGGGGGGAAATTTGTCGGTATATTTATAGTCAAAAAAAAAAAAAAATAAAGGCTTACTAATGATACCACGCATAAATTACTTAAGGCACCGATCGGAAAATCTATTTAGACTGTATCCGGATTTCCAAAATTTCTACAAACTTCTCAAGATCGATATCACAAAATGAAAAATAAAAATAAATAAATATCTCTCAAATTAAATTAATTAAATTTTACAAATTATTCATAATAGTTTTCATGAAAATAGAATTATCAACTTTTTCCTTATAATCCATTTCAACAACATTTTTTAAATGTTCAATTGCTTGTTCAGCAGTTTGACTTTCTAAATCAATTCCTTCAGCCCATTTCTTTAAAATTTCCTTCATTAATCCACTACCTTCTTTTAAATCGTTTGGTTTAAAAACTTTATTAGGACTTTCATCTAATTCATCTAATTCTTTTGCCTTTCTTTTTGCCATATTAATAACTTTTTGTGGGAATTTAACAACTTCTGCAACATTAATACCAAACGATTGATCACTAATACCTTTTTCAACTTTATATAATAATGCGATATCACTTGAAGGATTGGTATACTCATCATCATCACCTTCTTTACTATTTGTATTTGAAACTTCTGCACAAACTTTTAAATTTGTAACTTGAGGATATAAATCTGCTAAACCAGTTAATTCATGGAAATGAGTTGCAAACATTGCAAAACATCCAATATCTTTAACAATATGTTCACTAATTGCCCATGCTAAACCAAACCCATCATAAGTTGAAGTACCTCTACCTAATTCATCAATAACAATTAATGATTCTCTTGTTGCAGTTCTTAAAATTGTTGCAGTTTCCAACATTTCACTCATAAAAGTTGATAATCCTTTTAATTGAGAATCTCCTGCACCAACTCTTGCTAAAATTGAATCAAAAATTGTTAATTCTGCTTCAGTACATGGTACAAAACACCCAGCTTGTGCCATTAATGCAATAACTCCAATTTGTCTAATATAAGTACTTTTACCACCCATATTTGGACCAGTAATAATTAAAAATTCACTTTCATCTCTTTTTAATTCAACATCATTTGGAATAAAAGAAATTTCATCTTGTGCTTCCATACAAGGATGTCTTGCTTCTTTTAAAATTGTATTACCACTATGTCTTGAATTAATTTTTGGTCGAACATAAGGTGTTGGACTATTTGAACTAACTTCTGCAAAACTAACAATAACATCTAAATGTGCCAAAACAGTTGATAATTCAGTTAAAACACTATGATATTGAGATGCAACTCTAACAACTTCACTAACAGTTTCATTTTGTTCTTTTGAATATTCTGCACTACTATTTTTAAATTCTTTACTTAAATTTTTTAATTTTGAATTTTGAAAATAAATCCCATTTTTCATTGTTGCTAATTCAAAATATCCACTTTTTCTTTTCAAAACAGCTTGTTCTTTTCTTGTAACTCTAAAACACATTCCATGATTTTTATGTTCTTCCATATTTAATTTTGATAAATCCAAATCTTTTTGAACTTCATTTCTTGCTTTTTCCATTCCTTCTCTTGATTTTTCAATAATATCATGTAAATGTTGTAATTTTTCACTAGTACCAGGGTTAACTCTAAATTCATGATTATCTAATGCATCCAAATCAACTGCAAATTCAACCAATTCTCTATAAACTGCTAATGGATCTAAACATTCTTTTAATTTTTTAACATATGTTGATTGAATTTTATCTTGATATTCTTCAATATTTTCTAATGTATTAATAAATTCTGGTAATCTAATAATTAATTGATAAATTCTAACCACATCTTCTAATCCAGCTTTACCTCTTTGAAATTTTCTATTTAATCTATTAATATCTGGAATTGATGGTAATAAATCTGTTTGCAATGTATTTCTAATACTTGTATCATTAAAAAATGCTTCAACCAAATCATGTCTTTTTTCAATTTCTTTTTCATCCATTAATGGTTGTTTTAACCATTGTTCAACTAATCTTGAACCAGCAGCACTTTTACAAGTATTTAATAATCCATATAAACTCATACTTTTAACTCCACCTCTTGCTTCTGGCATTAAATTTAATGCTCTTAATGCACTAGCATCTAATCTCATATATTGACTTAAATCATGTTGAACTAATCTATAATAATATTTATCATTATCATCAACTGTTGTTAATAATTTTAAATAATTAATTAATGCAGCAACACAACTTGTTGCTAATTTTTGACTTAATGGACCAACTAATTCAGCAACAACTTCACTATCTTTACCTAATAATTTTTTTAAATCTTGTTCAACATTATCATTTTTAAAATCAGTATTTTTTAATTCAGTAACACCAACATTACATCGATCTAAAATTTCACAAATTTTTGTTAAATCAGTATCAGATTTTACTTCTTGTAATGCACATTCTTTAACACTTAATTGAATAATTAATGATTCTAAATTAGAAAATAAATCATTATCAGTAAATTCTGAAACACCAATAATTCTTGAAACAGTATCTACAAAACTAATCCCAACAGTACGTTGGCCTTCTTTCATTGTAACTTTAACTGCCAACATGACAGGATTTTGATCAATTGTACCACCCAAAATATCTTCTAATGCTTGAATATTACCAGGTGATGCTGATTTTGAAAGTGACCAATTTGATCCACTATTTATATATAATTCCATTTTTAATCCTCTTTTTAATAATCCATCTTTAACAAAATTCCCAAATACTGCATAATTCATTGTACACCATGGTTCATCATTAAAATATTTTAATACTGATGTGGTACGATGTACTGATTGTGCAACAAATTTTGCATCTTCTCTATATGTACGATATTGAGTTGCTTGATCGCCACTAGTTACTTCAAATATTCTAATGGTTTGTGCATCTTTTTTTGGTAATTTATTGAGGAAACGTAAAATGTTTTCTGATGTAGCGTCTCTTTTTGACATTGTTGATGGTTAATGGTAAAGAAATTTAGAATATTTGTGATGAAAAATAGTTTAGAAGTCGCGTTTATAGGAATTTTTTTAAGGGTTTTTATTACTTGGATATTACGCGCCTTGAAAAAAAAATCCCAAAATATAAAGCTACAAAGATTCAGTGATGGCCTCCGACTTCCGACCTCCTTGACTTTTTTAAAACTTAAACTGTAAGTATCACGATCTGACGGTAATAGCTAGGTTGAGTAGAAAGACAAATTTTGTCTAAGAAATAGCACTATTTCAAATAATATAGTCATGCCTGTTAATTGTGGATATTAGTTAGTAGATGCGTTTAATTGAGTAAGTTTGCAACTAATTAATACAATGTGTTATAGACTTTAGTAATATTATAGGCGGTTGTTTATAATGTACAATATATAGCTAGTCTCATATGAATATGCTGTATACTATAGAATAACGTTGCACCACATATAAATTTTATACTGAGTGTCTACTAATCCATTAAGATTTTTTTGTGGAGTCTTGTACATTGAACACTCCATTTGTTCTGATGGTGGGCTATCAATATAATTTGACCCTGAGATGACAAGCTTACTACAGTAGAACTAAGGTAGGTTTGAAACGTGCCACCTGAGTGGTAACAGCGTGCGGCTTAACGCACACAGTCATTTTTTTCACCAGCCATTTAAATTTTTTTAACGGTAACTTAGTCTATAGCCCAAGTAAATCTATAAAAAACTTGTATATTTCAAGATGAACATAACTTTATTTTACCAGAGAAAAATATATTACAAAACTAAACACAAGGACATCAACTTCATTGTTTTATTTTAAACTTTTTAAAAAAAAAAATAAATATAATAATTTTCAGCAAAGAACTTTAATAATTTTAAGGATGGATAGTTTTTTTTATTGTTGTTTCTCACAATATACAGTATATATATATAATTTTAATTTTCTTCAACTTTTTTTTTTTTTTTTTCCTTCACAACAATACTAATAAGACTTAAAAAACTACTATGACAAACATATTAGAAGGATTAAATGAGGGACAGTATAAGGCTGTTACTTCAAAAGTTAAGGGCAAAATACAAATTTTGGCAGGACCAGGTACTGGTAAAACAAAAACATTAACAACAAGAATTGCTTATATGTTATCACAAGGTATTCCACCAAAAGAATTATTAGTGATGACTTTTACAAAAGCTGCAGCAGATGAAATGAAATCTAGAGTCATTAACTTAATTGGTGATTCAACTGTTAGTTCAGAATTACAAGTTAGTACATTTCATTCAATAATGTTTAAATTATTAAGAACCTATGGTCCAAAATTTGGATTTGTTGATGAATCACCAAATATTTTAGATTCAGCAGATCAAAAACAATTGATTAAAGAAATTATTGATGAATCACCCATGAAAAATGACATTTTAAAGAATTGTAGTAAAGCAACATCTACTGCTGCAGCAACTGTTATATCAAAAGAGATTTCCAACCAAAAAAACAAAGCATTAACAGTTCAAGAATTTAGAGTTAAATCAAGAGATAGTGTTCTTGGTAATGTTTGGTTACAATATGAACATCAAAAGTCAAGAATGGGTTGTTTAGATTTTGATGATATGATGTTGATAGGTAGAGATTTGATAAGAGAATATCCAGAAGCAACAAAATCTTATAAATATATTTTAGTTGATGAATTTCAAGATTCAAATATTCCACAAATGCAAATTATAAAAATATTAGTTGATAATAATAAGGCAGGATTAACTGTTGTTGGTGATCCAGATCAATCTATTTATAGTTTTAGAGGTGCAGAACCAGAAAATATGAAAGATTTATTAGATTATTATAAAGATATGAAAATTTTATATTTAGAAGAAAATTATAGATCTACTCAAAAAATTTTGGATCATGCAACAAAATTAATTAAAGCTGATCAAAGTAGATTAGGTGCTGATAGAAAATTAATTGGTAAAGTTCATGATCAACATTTGAAACCTATTTTAATGGAAGCAGAAGATAAATTTGTAGAAGCAAGTAAAGTTGCTGATTCAATTGAAAATTTAATCAATGAAGGAAATTTTAAAGCAGATGATTTTGCAATTTTATTAAGAATGAGAAAACCAATTGCAGATTTTCAAAAAGAATTGATTAGAAGAAATATTAAATGTTATAGTCCTGTAGGGCTTAGTTTTTTTGAATATGCTGAAGTTAAAATAATTGTTGGTTATTTAAGATTTATTTCTAATACCAATGATTGGATTGCTTTTAATAAGATTATTTCAAAGCCAAAGAGAGATATTGGTGACATTTCAATTAATAAAATTAAACGACTTTTTGTCAATTCAAATAATGTACAATTTTTTCATATTTTGGAAAAATTTGCTTCTACATCAAATGGGTTATCAAAGAAAGCTAATCTAGAATTACAAATATTTATTGATTTTATTAAATCTCAACAAGAAATTATTCAAAAAAATAATACAAGTGAGGGATTAATACAAGTTATTAAAAATATTTCAGAAGAATTCAATTTGGCAGAATTATGTGCTACAGGAAAAACTCCTAGAGCTAAAGAATTGAATTATAGAAGTAGACTCGAAAATATTGACCTATTAATTGATATTTGTAGAGGTTTACAGGTTGATGAAGATGACGGAATTATTCAAACATTTTTAGTTTCTCATTCTTTAGAGAGTGTTGAATTAAATTCCAAAAAGATTATTAAAGAAGGTGTTTGTATCACAACGATTCATGGATCAAAAGGGTTAGAGTGGCCAGTTGTTTATGTTCCTCATTGTACTGATGATTTTATGTTTGAAGATGATGATTCTAAATTAAGAAGAATGATTTATGTTGCAATTACAAGATGTAAATGTTTATCATTCATTTCTTATGCTACTGGGGTTAATCATATGAATAGAAGGTTTGATTTGAGTCCTGTAATGAAACAAAGTGCTGACACAGTAGTTGAAAGATATACAGAATCTTTCCCAGTTTTTACAAGACAACAGTTGAGATTTTGTGATGAATTTTTGGGTTTAGAAAGTGAAGAAGAAGAAGAAGATGATGATGATGAAGAGGAAGACTCTGATGATGATGAAGGTGGTGATACAGAAGCAGAAGATGAGAATGGTGGTGATACAGAAGGTGAAGAAGAATATGAACAAGTACAAGTTGTACATGAAAAACGACGAGGACCTGCCCTTGCAAGAACTACTTTAACTGATCCAATGAATAGTTTAGAAACTAATAGTACTCAAAAGAAAAAAGTAACATCACCTAAACGATCATTGAGAGCAGGTAGAAGAAAGTCTCAACGTTTAGAAGATGAAGAAGAATAAATAGACAACTTAATATATTTTATTGTACCGCGCAACTTTTTTTTTTTGTAGAGTAAAAAAATCGTAGAACTTTTTTTTTTTTTTTTTTTTTTGACACCACAACATTATTTTTTTGTTTATTTTTATCTAATGGAAAACGAAACCTTAGTAGAATTAGTTATACAAAATCAAAAAAAAGAGTTTTTTTTTGAAAATGATTGGGCAAGTTTGTATAACAACTTGAGTGATAAATTTGATGAAAGAATTGATACTGATTTGGATGAATTAATTACATTATGTGATGAATTAGAAGATTTTGGTGATATTGAACCAAATGACGATTTATTACATCAACAACAGCAAAATGAAGAACTAGAACAAGCATTAAATGAATTATGGGTTATTAGAAGTGGATTTCAAGAAGTTGATGCAATGAAAGATTTGAATGAATTACAATCAAGTTTACAATCTTTAGATCGAGTTAAAAATAAATTAGTAACTTTTGAAAAAACTTATACAAATTGTGCCTTAACTTGGAATTTAAAAAATGAAATGTATAATAAAAGTAAAGAATTATTATCATTATTAGATAAAGAATGGGATCAAAGTGTTTATTTTGATAATGGTTTAGTTGTAAATTTATCACCAGATATATATCAAGCAATTGAACAACAAGATCCAAGACATGATAAAAAAGAAAATTTATTACAATTAATTAATGATAAAGTATTAATGCCTATATTAGATTTAAAAGTTAAAAATGTTATTATAACTGATAAATTAGAATTTGAATATGGTAATCCATCATTAGAAGAACTACAAATTGTTTTGACAGAAACATTAACTTTTTTAAATAATAAATTTAAGGATACTTTAAATGAAGCTTTACCAAAAAGATTTTCTTCATTAATTCTTTCAAGATTAACAAGAACTTGTTTACCATCATTTTTCCCTTCAAAAGATTTGGAAAGATTTGAAATGGAATTACAACAATTTGCTGCATTAGAATTTCATATGCAAGATTTAGAATGGATTAAAACTAATGAATTAACTTCTTGGATTAGAGATTTTAAAGTTGAATGGGTTCAACAAAGAAAATTGGTATATTTAGATCAAATTCGAAATGAAATTGAAACTGATATGGATGTAATTAGGATCACTAATACTACTCAAAAGAAAGAAGAGAAAAAAGATGAAGAAATGGATTGGGATAATGATAACTGGGGAAGTGATGATGAAGAAGAGGAAAAACAAGAAAGTCAAAATGATGATTGGGGGTGGGATGAAGAAGAAAATCCGTTAACTTATAGTTCTACAACAAATGTTACAAAATTAATAGAAATTATTGAAAATTTTAATAAAGAAATGAATGATGAAATAACCACTACTAAACAAGTTGGTGATTTGATTTCAACTTTTAGAGCATTAACACCAATTATTTATGAATCAAAATTATTAGAATATAATGATATTACTAGGTTATTAGATTTATTACCATTATATGTTCCAGAATCTGAAAGAGAAAAATTAAATAATCATTCTAAAAAAATTTTTAATCAATTAATTGAATCAAAAATTTCTGAAATTAATAGATCAATTCAATTAGCAAGAGGATTTCAAGATGTTAGTTCGAATAAAGATTGTCAATTAGCAATTAAACAATGTAATCAAATTATTCAAGATTCCTGTGAAGAATGGAAAAAAGAAGCATCATATCCAATGACAAGTAAATTAGTTGGTACTGTTTTGGATTATTATATTACAAGTATAATGACAAGTATTGAAGCACAAGAAGATATTTCTGAACAAGAATGTAATGATTTGATTATAATATTTGGTAAAATTTCAAAATTAGATAAATTATTTGAAACTAGTGGATCAAATCAATCAACAGAATTAGCTGTTTATTATACACCAAATTGGATTAAATTTCAATATTTTGAACAAATTTTAAAGAGTAATTTGGCAGATTTGGAATATTTGGTTGAAGAAAATGCATTAGTAGATTTTAAACCATTTGAATTGGTTGGATTAATTAAATCATTATTTGCTGAAAGTGAAAAAAGATCAAGATTAATTAGTAATATATTATCTAGATAAATCTAATAGACTATTAGCAGCATCATCATTATTTTCATTATTAAACGTAACATTTTTATCATTTTCTTTATTTTTCTCTTTTTCTTTTTGTCTATCCTGAAGTGGTTGAAAACTTGGAATCCTAAAACAACTTTTCCTACTTTTAGCTGTCGCGTCATTAAATGCTTTTATACTCCATGAATCTGGTGGTGGTAATTGATTTAATTTAACAGTTTTTTGATTTGTAACAACTTTATAATATGCAAAACGTAATCTCATTCTCATCTGGAATGCTAATTGTTTGTTATAGTCTGTATCTTTCTCGACTTTACTCATGCTTTTGATAGGTTTGTTATTGTGTGTACGTAAGTGTGTGTTTTTCTTGGGAAGAAAAAAAATTAAATTGTCAATTTTTTTTTTTCTCCTATTAATACGCGACGCGCATAATATTTTTCTATTTATTTATTTTTTTTAACTTTCAATTCTCCCAATTTACTGGACCCTTGTTTTTTTTTTAGTTATGATCATCTAAAACCGATATTCATCTCGCCGTTCTCTAAATTTCATCATACCACGACCTTTCAAAATAACTCCAGAATCTGTTTTTCGAATTTTTGTTTTTCGTTTTTCTTTAAGTTGTTGTTGTTGTGGTGGTGGTGGTGGTTGTGGTGGTTGTTTATTAGAATCAACTTGTTTTGACTGTGTTTTAATAGGTTGATTAAAAGATTTATATTCCAATGCACCAGATCGAGTAATAACCACTTTTTCATCGGTTAAAGGATGATCATCATCATCAACCAAAACGTCTTGAAATTGATCTAATAAATTAATTCCATGAACAATTTTACCAATTTTTGGTGCCTTTATATCATCGAAATTATCAAGAGCAATAAAAAATTGACAAATATTACAATCTTTACCAGAATTTGCAAAATAAACATCACCTTTATTAAGACTAGTTAGATTTTCATCTTTTAATTTAGTTAGATTATTATTAGTAATATCACCACCTTGAACAATAAATTCTGGGGCTACAATTCGATGAAATGAAGAATTTTTATACAATCTTGATTCACATAAATAATAAAATCGTTCACATAAATTAGGAGCATTTCTATCATCTAATTCTATAATAAAACGACCAACTATTGGCCCCTTAAATTGTAAATAAACTCTTCTCATTTAATTTATTGATCTGGTGAGATTGTTGTGGTGATGAAAAACTTTTTTTTTTGTACTGATCCTCCCAACACCGATTTTCTTAAGTACTCCGAAATTTTTTTGTGTCGCATAAAATCAATACTGCTTAAACATAAATTGCTCTGCCAAACAAACAAAAAAACATTACTTTATAACACTAACAATGGATTCCCCTCAACCACCCCAATCACCTAAATCAAACAATTCAAACCAATCACAACCCAATTCACCGACAATAGATACTAATATAGATACAAATGATTCATTAAAAAATAATAAAGAAAAAAAAAAGGGGCCTCTTCCTTTAACATTATTAGCAGTTTCTTTCAAAGAAGCTGCATTAGATAGTCCCAGTTTTAGAGCAACTACAAATCATTTAAATGAACAATTTGAAGCATTAGATCGATGGATTGATGGGTTTACTAAAGCTACATTAAGATTATCACAAGAAATGGATGGTATGTATAGCTAATAATAATTTACTAACCTAGACTAGTACTTCAAGAAATTGTCAATTATATGACAAGTCGATTTGTTCCAGATTTTGTTACTCAAGGTATTATAGATCATGATTATACAATGTTAGTAATGAGAAGATTTGCAGAAGCTCATAAATATTATTGGAGTAAAGTCATTGCAAGAAATAAAACACAATCATCCAAAATGATGGATTCTCTTTCGGAATTTCAACGAGCCGATTTAAGGAGTTATAAAGATTGTCGACGTAATTTTGAAGCCGCACAAGCAAGATATGATTCAGTTTTATCAAGATATGCAGCAATGTCAAAAACAAAAGAACCAAGTTCTTTAAGAGAAGATGCATTTCAAGTTAGTGAAGCTAAAAAAGCTTATACTAAAGCAAGTTTTGATTTATGTTGTATTAGTGCTACTGTTCAAAATAGTCTAGATTCGGTTTTAATTGATTCAATGACTGATGCTTGGGGGCTAAAAAAATCTACTGTTTCATTATCAGATCCAATTTATCAACGATTTGGAGTTGATATGCATAGAATTAAATCATGGAGTAAAGTAATGAGTCAATCAATGAAACCAATTGAAATGGAAATGTTAAAAGCAAGAAAAGAAATGGAAGATCAAGTTTTGGCAAAAATTGTACCATCAAGAAATTTAGAAGATTATTCTCCTGGTAATTCTTCAATTACACATTTTGTACCAGATGATAAATTATCAAGTGATGAAAAACATGGTTGGGTCTTTGTTAAAACATCAATTAAACCAGCAAGACAAATTTGGGTTAGAAGATGGGCATTTGTTAAAAATGGAATGTTTGGTTGGTTAGTTTTATCACCAAATAAAACTTTTGTTCAAGAAAGTGATAAAATTGGGGTTTTATTATGTAATGTATCACCAGAACCAAATGAAGATAGAAGATTTTGTTTTGAAGTTCGAACAAAAGATACTACATTAATTTTACAAGCAGAAGGTTTAAATGATTTAAAAAGTTGGATTCAAGTTTTTGAAACATCAAAAAGATTAGTTATTAAACAAGATAAAGATAGTGATATGAGTTTTGCATTTCAAAAATCATATCCTTTAATACCAGAATTTGCATCAACTCAAAATACAACAGTTGATCATGAATTAACTCATATTAATACATCAGGAATTTTATTATCAAATGAAGCAAATAATTTAACAAGTTTAGTTACTGCAGGTAAAAGTGTTTTGACAAATTCAATAAATGAAAGTGGATTTAGTGCTGTTGGACCATTTGGCAGTGCATTAGTACCATCACCAATTTTAAAAGTTCCAATGCCAACTTCTTTAACAAGAGAAGCTGTTATATCAAATAGTTTTATATCACCAACTAGTGTACCAAATGGTACAACAAGTAATTATTGGGGTAGTGTTAATTGGGCATTATATTTAAAAAATTCAATTACAAATAATCATCCAATTGTACCAAAATTAGAAGATAGATATCCTGATTATTATCCAATTGAATTAAGAGCTCAAGATACTCAAATGAGAGCTATTTTTCAAACAATGGTTGATGATGATCCTTTAGATAAAGTTGTTATGGTTTATAGAGCAATGATTAGTCCAAATTCAAAACAAGAATTACCAGGTAGAATTTTTGTTACACCAAAAAATTTTTATATTTATAGTAATTGTTTTGGATTTACTGCATTAGTTAAAAAAAGTTTAAAAGCAGTTACAAGTGTTGAAGGTCATGCAAGTACTAGTTGGGATACATTATTTATTGTTGATGAATTAGGTCAAAGTGCAATGTGTAGAGTATTTTTAGATTCTGGTAGAACTATTCAAAAAAGATTACAATATTTAGTTGATTTGGATGAAAATGGTGATTTAAAAGATATTATTGAAAAATTACAACAAATGTGTACTAATCCACCAAAAGATGAAGAAATTACTGATGAAACGGTTAAACAAACATTACAAAAATATTTAACTTATAAACCAAATCAACCAAAAGAAAAACATGTTGAAAATACTTTTGCAATTGATTTACCAACTGCAATGGATCAATTAATGATTGAAAAAGATTTTGATATTAGTGCAAAAGCATTATTTCATGTTATATTTGGTGAATTATCAACAGTATTTAAATATCCAGAAACTTCAATGTTTAAAAGAGAAAATTTGGAAATTTCTCCATGGCATGTTAATAGAAATCATATGGAAAGAGAAGTATCATTTGATTTAAGATCAAGAGGTGTATTATCATCAAAGCATCAAGTTAAAAGAGTTACAACTGTTCAAAGAATTGAAAAAATGGAAGATAATTCTGCATATATCGTTTATGATAGAAGATCACCATGGGAATTACCTCATGGAGATGTATTTTATTTAGCAAGTCGAATTATTATTACAAGTCATGAAAATAATAAAAATAAATGTAATTTTACAATTTATTCATCAATTGAATGGATTAAAAGTAGTAAATTTACAAAAAATGTTGTTGAAAGTTTAGTTTATCATCATTTTAATTTGGAATGTAAATTATTAGTTAAAAGAATTTTAGAATCAAGAGAACGATTAGGTAAAAGGGGGATGGCAGTTACTGCTATTAGATTATTTGGGAAATTAGGTAGATCAACTTCAGATAGAGAAATTAAACAAAATGAACCAATTAAAGCATTAAATTATTCAGGATCAATTTATAGTTATACATTTGGTTTTATTATAAATTGTTTTGGATTTTTAATATCATTAATTCAACAAATTTTTAAGAAAATTTATGAAGAATTTACAATTCATAAAATTATATTGGGGATTTTAGGATTATCAATTTTATTTAATTTTTTTTTAATTGGTAAAACAACAACAAGTTATTGGACAGAAAGAAGAGCTGATAAATTATCAAAATCTTTGATAATGAATGAACCAATGAAACGAGGATTATATTTAAAAGATATTGATGAATTAATAACTAACAAATTATCAAAAGGTGGTCAATGTTTTGATAAATTTCAATCATTATCAGAATTAACAGTATTTAAAGATAAACCTTCACAAGAATTTCAACAACGATTACATAATATTCGAAATGGTTTGGCAATTAATCGAAATAAATTATTAGTATCATTAAGAACTTTAAATACAATTGAAAAAGAAGCCATTAAAGCAGAATATCAAAGATGGTTATTAACAGAAATTCATTTATGTTCTATGGTTTATAAATCTGGTAATGTTAGTGATTCTTTACAACAATATTGTTCAAATTGTAAAGAAGAATTGGATTCGTTGTAAGTCTTTATAGAACTATCTAGGTTTTAATACTTTAGAATTTAAAGGTTGTAATTATTACTGGTAGGTGTATTGGCAAGAATAGTACAATTGTAGATTACAATGTTTGAATTGTTTTGAACTGCACAGCCGTATTGCACAGCCGCATGATACAGCCGTTTACAAAAAAATTTAATTTTTCATTTTTGAAGATGAACCTATCAAAACCTTCAAACTTAGACTAAGTATAATAATCAACTAATTAATGATCCATTTAAAGTTATGATAGTTTAAACTTGTACAAGTTACTATCTAATATTTTATACTTATAATGGTGATCTGGTTCTTTATAAGTTTCATCAGTTTTTTTATTTTCGATTCTTTTTAAATGTAATAAGTTTTAATTATTGATTAATATTTTTATTCACTGGTATAAGCTTAGTTAAATTAAATGTGGAAAAGAATAAAATAGTAGTACTTTATTAATGATAATTCTCTGTTTCTGGTTAATAGTACACCTCTAACAAGGATTTACTATTTTTATACATCATCATTAAAAAGATGTAACTCTTATATAATAATATTAATAATTTAAATTATTTTCAAGTTTTGATGAAATTATAAAATTTACCGCTGTAGCATACGGCTGTGTCGAAAGGCTGTGCCAGCTTGAAAGTTTTAAGATATTTTTTATCACTAGTTACAAATAAAATGTTGTATTTTTGTGATTTTCAATCAATTTATTTTTTAAGGGGACAAATAAATTTATGCACTAAAGCCAATTGTTTACGAATAGACTTTTGAGATTGTGAGATCACAATTGGTTTAATAATCCAATGGATAATAACTCTATTAGTTAAATCAATTAATTACTTGTTTGGGTCAACGTTTTTATAAGATCAATTACTTACAACCAAATCTCTTCCTTTAAATCAATTATAACTCATACAGTATTATGACAAAGCCTTATACATGTATAATCGAAAACTTACAAAGAGAAATCAAGCAGATAGTTTATTGGTATTACTCAACCAATTGTTAACTTAAGATCAATAATATTAATTATTAGCTTTTTGAAACGTATAAAATGAGTGAAAAATGTAGGTACTAATATATAATATATATACTAGTCTGTGCCTCCAATTATACCGATTAACCTTGATGATATAGTTAAATAATACACTTTGTTAGGTAAGTACATTAAGCACGTTCTTCCTTACATGTGAACTGAGTAAATAGTTGATTCCACTAAAATCATAGTTATTAATAGTTTATAGGATTGAATTTTTGTTGGAAAAAAAAAAAAATGAAGGGAAAACAAAAAACTACACGGCTGTCATACGGCTGTGCACTACCGCTGTGCACTACCGCTGTTTCACTACAGTTAAATTTATCTCTCTCAAGCTCATTTTTGAGACAAAAAAGCTAAAATCAGCTCGCATCCCTTGTCCTTTGGTTGACACCATTGATAAACACTACACCCCAAGACAAAAAAACTAAAAAATCTATTATAAAATCTATGATACAATTTTTAAAAACACCTCTTCTAAAGTAGTATTTGAAATTGAATAACTTTCAATTCCAACTTCTTGTTTGTTTTTTTCAAATAATTTAAATAAATCACTTAATTTATTTGAACCTGGTATAACTAATTTAATTTGTCCTTGATATAATCTATCACCCAATTTAGTATCAGGAATATTTTCTTCAACCCATTTAACAACTTTTAACATTGAACTTTCATCATGATTTTTGGATTCAATATGAACATGAAATGCATCTCCATAACTTTTTCTTAACCAATCAGTTGTACCAATTGTTAATAATCTTTTCTTTAAAATAGCTGCTCTATCACATAATGCATCTGCTTCTTCCATTGAATGAGTAGTAATAATTGTAGCTCTACCACTACTAACATTTGATAATGTTTTCCACATGATTCGTTTAGCAAATGCATCCATCCCACTTGATGGTTCATCTAATAATAATACAACAGGATCACCAATTAATGCAATTGCTAATGATAATTTTCTTTTATTACCACCAGATAATTTATGTGCCATTCGATTTCTAAATCTACCAATACCAACTGATTCTATAATATTATCAACATGTTTTTCAATATCTTTTAAACCTTTTAATCTTGCATAAAATTTTAATGTTTCAATTACTTTTAATTTATCCATTGCATCAAATTGTGGACAAACACCTAATCTAGTTCTTGCTAAATTTCGATTTTTTGTAACACTAATTTGATTAACCATAATATCACCACTTGTTGGAGCCAATTCACCTCTAATCATTCCAAATGTTGTTGATTTCCCTCCACCATTTGAACCTAATAACCCTAAAATTTCTTTATTTTTAACACCAAAAGTTATATCATCAATTGCAACATTATTTCCAAATTTTTTGGTTACATGATCTACTAATACCCCATCATATAATTCAGGATTTTTTCCAACTGATTCAATTTCTTTCAAAACTTCCTCATTTTTTTCATAATTTTCTTGTTCAATTGTTTTATTAGAATGTCTTTTTGGAAATTTTATTAATCCACCATCCCATAATAAAATAAATAAATAATATAATGCAGATTGTACAATTAAATATAAAATTGGACCACCATAAGCTAAAATATCACCTAAATAATCAACTTCTCCTTGTGTCTTTTTACATAATACACCAAATAAATTCATTGAAACAAATAATCCTCTAATTAAACTTGCAATTGGTAATAAAATAGCCATACAAAAATGTACTACTAATAAATTATCAGAAATTACATCTGGTTGTCCATAAACTTGAATACACATATATGCAATTAAATATAATAAGAAATAAATGGCTTGAATTGCTGCAGTGAAACTAAATGCTGCTAAAGTACTTGTAACAAAAAATGATATAATAAATGATAATAAAACACTTGCCAACATATATAACATAAAAACCAAAAATAAGTATCCAATTCCAATAACATTAGATGATGCACTACCAATAATACCAACTAAAATAGCACTCATTAAAATTCCTAATAAAAATGAAAATAATGTATAAGCAGTCCATAAAGGCATGATTCTTAATCCATTTGAATAATGCATTGCTCTAACTTTACTAATTCTTTCATAAGTTGGATATAATCCAATAAATGCTGGTGCAATTGACATTGCTAATGCAAAATAAACAATAAATTGTAAAGTATCACCAGTACCAGAACTCCAAGGGTTTTGAAATGGACTAAAATCAGTAATTAAAGTTAATGTACCATTCATTCTTAAATTATTTAATAAATTTAATACCATTGGACCTTCATAAGTACCTAAAAATTTCCCATTAATTTTATAAGCAGCAGTTGGAGGATTTAAAAATACACCACCAGGATTTAAATCTTTATAATTATCTTTAATTAATGTTTGAAATTTATCAAAATCATTAACAAAAGTTGTTTGACTTTTAATTAATAATCCAACTTGATTTGTTGTCCAATTACCATATCTTAAAAATCCTTGAGAAAAATTTTCAATACCATCATTAAATGGTGAAGAAATTAATTTAAAAATATCAAAAGGAATTGAAGAAAATTCTTGTTTATTAACTTGATCTTTTGGTGAACAACTTGAACCTTCAAAACTTGAAACAAATGTTCTAGTTGCTGCAGCAACAATAATTGGAATAACAAAAGTTGCAATTTCTGCTAAAGGATTTCTTCTAAAAATTAAAGTTCTTTTTCTAAACATTGCAAAAGTTTGACCTAATAATCCAATTGGTTTATTATGAGTGGCACCCAAGTCTTTTAATGGTTGTTCATCATGATCATTACTAGCAACTTTTAAAAATACATGTTCTAATTCTGGTCCACTAATTTTAAAAGTTTTATTATCATTTTCTAATTGTTCAATATGTTTTAATAATTCTGATGAATTTTCTGCTTCAATAATTTTTTCTTCACCATTACCAAAATTATCAACAAAAATTCTATAACCATCACCCATTGATTCTTTTAATTGAACTGGTGAACCTTCTACTTTTAATTCACCTTTACTCATAATTGCAATTCTATCTGCCAAAACATCAGCTTCATCCAAAAAATGAGTTGTAAACAAAATTGTACAATTTTGATTTAATAAAATTTCCCATAATTTGTGTCTTGATTGTGGATCTAATCCAGATGAAACTTCATCAATACAACAAACATTTGATCCTCCAATAAATGCAATTGCTAATTGTAATTTTCGTTTTTGACCACCTGATAAATGCATACTCTTTGTTTTAATTTTTTCAATTAAATCACATTTTTCAACCCAACTTTTGGCACTAGATTTATCACCTTTTAATGCTCCCCAAATAATTAAATGTTCATAAACAGTTAATTTATCCCATAAAACATTAATTTGAGGACATAAACCAAGTTTACTACCTTTTGCTAAAACAATATTACCAGAAGTTTGTTTTTCAATTCCTGATATCATATTACTAGTAGTTGTTTTACCACTACCATTTGAACCTAATAATGATACTATTGATCCTTTATCAATATTTAAACTTAAATCATTAACAGCAGTAACTTTACCATATTTTTTGGTAACATTTTTTAATACAACTGCATGTTCAGTATTATCAGTAGCTGGAGCTTCAGGAATTCCATGAATAAATCTTTCACTTAACATTGTTAACCCAAAATATAAAAAAAATTGAATAATTGCAAAAATAAATATAACAATTGTTAATGTATTAGTTTTTGGAGCTTTTTCAACCATATTTTGTGCAATATTTTCATGTTGCCATCTTGCACTTGTAGCTATAAAATATGCATAATTTGATGGTGGGAATAATATTGATAAAGCATAAACAGCTCCAACAGATTTTGGATCTCCAATTTTGGTTTGTAATGTTACAGCGATTGCTAAAATAACACTAACTCCTGATGCAATAATCCCAGCTAATTGTGAACTTTTAAATAATGAACCTAAAAATACTGCAAAAGTTGCCATACTTAACCCACTAAAAAGATGATAAAATATAAATATTGCAACATTAGATTCTGTATAAACTTCAAATGCCAAAACAATACCAATAACAATCCATCCAATTAAATAAACTAATGAAAATGATAAAATATAACTTGATAATCTGGCAAAAGTTTTGACACCCATTGAACTTAATAAACTACTAATACCTAATTGTCTTTCTTGTGCAACAAATCCTGTTAAATGATAAATTAAACCAATCATACCTAAAAATAATGCTGGTGCAATCCAATCTGCTATAATATTAGTAAATTGTTCATTTAATTGATTATCATATTGTTTTTGAGTCTTTGAAGTGAAAACTAAAGTATTTGGAGTCTCATCCAAATTAGTAATTGCTTTATCAATAGCCCATTGTAATGGCATTACTGTAATATCAGTATCTGATTTTCCTTTAACATCAATTGTTGATAATCCACTATTAGATCTAATTGTATAATTATAAATTTTTTTATCATTATCAATATTATTCCATTGAATAGCACCAAAACATGGTCCAACACCTTGAAAATTTTCTTTACATAATGTAATAACATCATCAGGATTATTTAATTCATGAATTTGATTAGAAGGAATACCTTTAAATGCTTGTTTTGTAATTTGTTTCATTTCATCTGTTAGACTATCTAATGCATAATATGCTAATAAATTATCACCAACTTGATCAGCTAATGGTAGAATAGGTTTTGGTGATCCTATACCAAAAGTTGCTTGAGGATAATAAAAGTTTTTACTTTCCCCCTTATTTTTGTTAGTTTTGTATCTTTATTAATATATACTTACCATAAATATAATATAAGCCACTGGTAATAAAAATGACCTAAAAAAGGTCCACCACCAACTTCTTTTTAATAATAATAAATTCTTTTTTGTTAATGTCCATATCTGAATTGGAACTCCAGAATAATTGTTATCCATTCTATATTATCATTGAAGAGTTTTAATGTTAAGAAAGAGGGTTATTACATATATGCCAGTTTTTTATTAAAGTTTTTTTTTTTCTTTATGTTGGGGTCTCGTTTTTTTTTTTATTTTTAACGGGGCTGTAACACTAAGAAGTATTCTAGGCACCAAGAAAAGCAAGCTGAAGTCATAACAATCGGCATCCGATCGGCACCCCGATCGCGATCGCGGTCTACACTATTGTACATGCGGCTGATCACCATTAATTATTAATAAAACCGTTTTTTTCTAAAATTAAATTTAATCTATCAAAAAATCTATAAAGTCTAATTAAACGAAGCGAAGAAAATAATAACCAAAATTTGTTTTTTTTTTATAACAAAATAACAAACATACTTGCAAAAACAAATCCAATACTAACTGAAATTTTAATACCAGAACCTTCAAATGGTTGAGTTGATTCTGGATATTCATTCATAGGTGGCATTCCATCAGTTGGTTGTGATGATGGTGCCATACCACCTGCATTACCATATTCTTCAGTTGGGAAAGCTTGAGTAGTTGGAGAATCTGATAAATATTGTGTAACATATTCTGTACCATAACCAGTATCATAAGCTTCACTATAAGAATTAGCAGCAGCACCAGATTCCATTCCTCCAGTAGTTTTTGATCTATAATATTGATTTGGATTATAAGTATAAGATGGTGAAGCTTCTTCAGTACCATATTGATTTGAACCTGCAGAAGCATAATAACCTGATGAATCTGCAGAAGCATAACTACCTGATTGACCATCATAAGAGTCACTGTTATAATTACTTGATCCTGATGGTGATGATCCATAACCACTTGCTCCAGCATTTGAACCAGCTCCTGATCCTGAACCTGAATTAGAACCTCGTGTAGCATAAACAGAATAAGTAGCATAAGAAGTTTGATAAGCATCAGTTACAGTTGCATAAACAGTAGCATCACCATTACTTGCAGCAGCATAATTATTATAACCACTATAAGCATCTTGTTTTCTATAAAATGGAATTGATTTAGTAACTTCTTTAACAACAGTAACTGGACCTTGTGGTTTTGGTTGTGGTTTCTTCATTCCTTTTCTCATTGGTGGTCGAACTTGATTCATTCTTTTAACTAAACCAGTTTGTTGAGGTCTATAATGAGGATCAATAACTGCACTACCATCAATATTCCATGAACCACTCATTGAATACATATCATGATCAGGATATTTGGTAACAGTTTTAGTAACAACTAATGGAGTTAATAAAGATAAAGAAGATGAATCATTATCAGTTTCAATTGGTGGATAGGTTGGATAATCTGGTTGTTCTGATAATGGATAATCTGGAGATCCAGTGACTGATGGATCTTGTGGTGATAATGGTGATAATGGTTGAACAGTTGGAATATCTTTTGGATAAATAACTGTTGTTATTGGTTCCATAGTTGGAATTTCTTTTGGAGTTGGTAATGGTTGAACAGTTGGAATTTCTTTTGGTGGGACTGGTTGAACAGTTGGAATTTCTTTTGGTGGAATTGGTTGAACAGTTGGAATTTCTTTTGGGCTAACAGTAGAAATTGGGAATGGTATTGGTTGATAACTTGGTTTTGGAGAAGTTGGGATTGATTGAGGTGGAATAGTATAATCAGGATCAATAATAATAGTACCAGTAGCTTGACCACCAAAATTAGCAGAAACTGAAATAGCTCGTTTATTTTTATTTTCTTTTCTTGGAGTACAAGGAGCTTTTTCTTTAGCAACATATTCTTTTGCCATTTTTGCCATTGGGATATTATCAACAATTGGTTCAATATTTTCTTCACTAGAATCTTTTTTAGTTTGACCTAATGCAATTTGTTCACTTTCCAAATCAACAACAACATAAGCAGATCTTAAAAATGTATCACCCAAAATAACAGAATGATCAGAATTAACTGGCCAGAAACCCAATGTACACATTGGTTCACCCAAATCATTAATTTCTGGAGTACCATCCATATAAGTACTTGCTAAATAAGTATCTCGTAAATTAACTTTAATTGGAACACCACTAAAATTATATTCCAAATACATATCATCTTTAGCATAAGAACATGGTTGAACATAAGTATTTGAAACATTGGACCATTTAGCATCAAATGCTTTACCAATTTTATTAACAACATCACTTGGTAAATAAGTTAAAGTAGTACCAGTATCAATTAAAGCAGTTAATGGTCTTTCACTCAAAACAGTTTCTTCACAATTTTTACCCAAAGTAATTTTATCATTTTGAATAGTTAATTCAACAGTTCGATTCATCATTGATTTAACTAATGGAACAGTCCATAAACCATTTTCATATTTATTATGATCAACTCCACCAAATAATAATTTACCATCTTTATTACCATTCAAATAAATTGAATAAGCACTCTTTTGAATAATACCTTGTTGTTTTAATAAAATTGGGAAATTATCATAAGTATAACCACCACCATAATGAGTACCAGTAACTTCATTATTTTTTAATCCCAAACCCAAAATACCAGTTGAAGAATTTGCTAATGATCCAATACCAAAATTCATTTCACTAACAGTTGAAGAATCAATATTTAATAAATCAGTACCAAATTCACCTTTTGCAAAAGTATGATCACCATATCTAATATGGAATGGATTGGTACTTTTTTTAAAAGTTTTGGATTTAGTTGGATCAAATGTACCAGTAGTTGAACAATCAAATTGATTTCGAGCATTAAATGATTCATTATGAACACCACTGCTAGTACAATAAGGATTATCAGCATGTAAAACCCAAGTATCACTTGAACCAGTATCAACTAATAATTGAACTGGTTGTGGTGGGGTACCAATTGAAACATCAATTCTATAATAAAATTGTTCATTATAAATTGGTTGACTAACAGTTCGAACTCGTTGACTTGTTGGTTGATCATTAACTGGTCTTTTTGCTAATTTCATTGGATAACCAACGTAACCAGGTGAAGAGTTGTTATGGGAGGATGATGAAGAAGCATTTGCTAATGCAGCTCCAATTGCTAACAATAAACTATACTTCATTTTTGTTTATATAGTCAAGAGAGAAAAAAAAAAAAAAAAATTTCTATTTAAGGATTTGGAGTTATATAAATAATCAATTTACCTACTTTAGCATGAACAATTACTAAATCATCTTGATATTCAATCTCTAATTTTTGTCCATCAACAAAGGCTTCAATGTTAACATTATAATTAAAATAAAATCCACATGGACCAAGAAAATCAATTTGACAATGAATCTCGGTATCCGATACGGAAATTTTTTTAACTGCCGCGCCTCCAGCTACATGATCTAATTTTCCAAAAATCGATACACCTTTTGAACAATTTGGATTTGTTTTTAAAAATGATAATGTTGCAACTTCCCATTCACCAGGTTTTAAAGTAATATGTGTATAATCTTTAAAAATTTTACCATTACTAAATAGCCTACCAGTACCAATAATAGTTTCTGTTAAAATTTCATGTGATGTATTAAATAATACAATCATATTTTCATTTTTAACTCTTAATATATTTTTTGGATAACCATATTCTAATGTTGGTATTGGCATTTTTAAAACTTGATTATCAATAGTAATTTTTTTAATTAAATCTAAATCATGATGATAAATTTTATCTGTAAAATAAATTGGACCACCAGAAAATGCGCGTGCTACACCATGTAAAGACGCGAAATTTTCTGGCATCCTTGTTTGAAACATATCAAAATCCAAGACACAATTATAATTTCTTGTTAATTGAGATACAACAAAATTTGTATAAACATGCCAATAATGACTTGATGGATTATTTGGGAAAAAATCATCCGAATTCCGCAAAACTCCTCCATCAATCTTTGACATAATTTGTGGAGTCATTGCCATACAATAAATAATTTTATTATTAAAAAATTTTTTGGCATTAATTTTAATTGCATCAATATATTTATTAACAATTGATATTGGAATATCATCTCTAACAATATCACCTTGATTATCAATTTTAACACATGTTATTCCACAATCTTTTAAATATTGAAAATATTTATTATAAAATTCATAAGGATCTTTTGGATATTTAATGTCAATGTTTCTAATTTTAATTGTATCCATTTCAAATAATTCATCATTTTCAAATCCATTCCAATAACCAAAAATTGCACTCCAAACACCAATATCTTTAATATAAGGGAATTTATCTCTAATTTTATCAACAAGAGATTTTAAATCCCCAAATTCTGGTTTAGGTTCTAATGATAATAATCTTCGATCATTTGTAACATTTTGCCAACCATCATCAATAATTAATCCTGGAATTTTAATATTATTATCATGTAAATCTTGTAATAAATCTAAGATTTTTTCTGGTGTTAAATTTTTACCTAATCCATTCCATGTACAATACATAAATTCTACCCAATTATGTTGTTTTGGAGGAAATAATTTTTGCCAAGTTGATTGTAAATTATAACCATATGTTATTAATAATTCTAATTTACCAGTAACACTATATGCTTTTAAATTTCCTTCTCCATATAAATAACCTTCAATTGGTAAAATTACAACATTTAATCCATCAGGTCTTAATATTTGTAATCCAACTCCTTGTTTATTTGGAGGGAAATTAATTTTATCATCTTGTTTTGGTTGTACCCAATAAGCGCTTTGTCGATAATATGATACTGCTTGTTCTGTTGATGGATTACCAATATAAAAATGTCCACTTTCATTTATTGTCAATTTAATAACTTCTCCATATTCTATATTAATTCTTGAATCAATTCCAGGTAAAATGTCTTTAAATTTGGGAATATAATTCTTATCTGCATTGATAACAACACCGCGTTTGTTATCACAAAAAAATTCTAGCCGTTTATTAATTGGTATAGTAGTTGGTTTATTGTATGTTTTATTATTTATTGTAAATTCATTATGTGGAATGAAATCGATATGTTTTTTATTGAAAACTGTTGTAACTTGGTCAACAGGTGGATACATGATTTTACCACTGAATGGTTTGGTTTGTCGTGTTGTCAAGACAATTTTTTGTGCATCCAAAAGTTTTACCACCCCAAAAAAAAAAGAATAATAATAGCTGTAAATTCAAGCTGGTTAAGCCACTCGCGCTGTGCACTGGTAATAGCTTCGGCGTAAAAAAGTTTTTGTTTTCGGCGATCGAGTTCCGCTAGTTATATTTTGTTAAAAATTTTTTTCAAGACACCCCCTCATTTTATGAATAGTCTGAAGTATAAGTCCCAGTATTATACATTCTTATTACCAGGTACCAGTACCAATCAACCTGGGATGTATATCCGATAATAGTAATTTACTAACAGATTAACTTCCTATTGACACAATAGTAATAAATCCGATCTCTACAATAATAATAGGTTTTTGATAAATATTATAGATTTGAATCTGGATGAAATAATATATTGTACTAAAAAATGGTATCGATACATAACGTAGCTGTAATAAAAGTTCAACCTGGGGTACACTGTACTTATATTTGTACAGTAACCCCGATAATTAAACAGAAAATCAAAGGATGTCCAAGAATGGAGATAGATCAACGGACCAATAACCAATCGATAATAGTACTCTAGCAATATATGGAGAAACTGCAGGTAAGGGATCAGTTAAACTGACTTACTACAAGTTACTTTTGATACAAATTAACTTACTGTAGATTAAAATAATACAATTCTGACCAGCTTTAATCCCAACTTTCAAATAACTATCAATAGGGCGGTCATGCGGAGAAATGAAGTGTGTATTAATTAACTCACGCCGCTTGAACAAATCTATCAATTATTGCAGGCATGCAGAGTATTATATTTCATCCAAGGATAAAAGGCTCATTTACAAATTGGCCAGTGCAGCTTGAACATGAAATATAAAAGAAATCGTTACGTGTATAAAATTTTTAAAGCACGGCTTAGATTTATAAGTACACTACTGGTAATCAATTCAGACAATCGATCTTCCATTAAACTGTGTGTTACAGTTACCTTGTACTTAGATATTTTGATATGCATTGCATTGCGTCGACCTGTGCGGGCCATGGTCTCAGTAGTAGCTATGATGATCATCCTTTTTGACTGTTTATAATAAAATTCCTCGTTTTTAATAGGCTTAGAAATTTATAATAAAACTTCCTTCTATTGGTACAGGCCAAATTTCAACAAAAAAAAAAAATTTTTGATGATCACTACCAAAAGAGTAATGTACAAACTAAATATCACAATTTTCTCTTTTCTCTGCCGTAATAATACCGTTGGATTAATATCAGCAAAATTACATCGTTTCCGTTATGAATATCTTTACACAATGAGTAATCATCTTTAGATATCCTCAATCGATGCTTAATAATGAGATATTTCATAAAAAGGTCCCGGGTATTACAAAATTTATCCTTTAATAACCGGGGGCATCTAGCATAATTTAAGCTTATCTTAAAGCATAAAACGGATAATCTTTTTTTTTTTTTATAATGGCATCTCATCTTAATGTTTGTTTTAACGGCGAAAAATCAGCATTCTTAAAAAAGTAGTCTAAATTTGTATAGAGGTACATCGGCCAATTCCTATAGATGAATTTGGCCGTAAAGTAATAAAATTTTTTTTTTTAGGTAATACAAGAAGGAAATTTTTCACAGAGGAACCCGGAAAGTTAAACCTGGTTAGGGCTTTTTGTTTCACCCTTATCATCTACTTTATTCCAGCTTAAGCGTACTTAGTGGCACGATTAATCGTAAGATCAAAGATATCTTATCAGTGAGAAAGGTATTATTCGCCTTTTTTTTTCTTGAAAATCTTGGGTAGCATTTAAACTGTAAAAATTATCACGGTATAGCAACGTGAAAAAAAGTTGACTATGGAATAACGAAGAAGTGACATCGTTTTATGGATCACGATTTTTTAATACTAAGAAAAATAAATGCGCATTAGAATATTGTAGTAAAACGATTCAAGATTCTGTGTGCTGGTAATCTATTGTATATTATGTAATTTGTAGTGAGCCAAAAAAAGCAAAAATCCCTTGTGTGGTTGATTATGATTATGCCTTTTTTTTTTTTTTTTTTTTTTTGATTGCGGGGTATTTTTGAAAATTCTCGTTAAAAGCAATTATGCAATTATTTGATGTAAATAAAAAGGAAACCATTTCCCCTTATAATTTATTTCGAAATTTTTAATCTATTTTAACACATAATGCGTTCTTTCGAAGACATCGAGCCAAAGATTGGCTACACAGAAGAAAATAATGCAGTATCATCAAAAGGAGACCTTTATGAAGTTGAAGAAGGTAGAGAATTAAAAAGAGATCTAGGCTCTAGACAAATCAGTATGATTGCTATTGGGTAAGTATTTCTTTTATTTGTTAAAAGGTGAATATTATAAGGATGGGTTAATTTATATTTTATATTAGTTTGAATTCCGTAATTTTTATCGGAATTCTGACATGCGAACGGGCTTAGTTGATGTCAAACCTCGAAGAGATAACACTGATAATCTGTAACCAATTCATTATAAGTATGGTTAATTTATAATTATTAGATCTGAGGTTGATATTAAATAACTAAGTTCCATAAAGTGTGTTATACTATATAATATTTATGGGTACCCGCTATAATATTTTGTGCCTTCTATTTGGTATAATATTTTTACTAACATTTGTTTTAGTGGAGCCTTAGGCACTGGTTTATTGATTGGTACAGGTATGAACTTTTCTAATCTAATCCCCCCCCTATGATTACATGTTGTTATTTGATTTTGATCGATTTTTTTTTTTCAAATTGTTCTTTGATGTATCAGATTTTTTAGCCGCACACGATTTATCCCCATCGAGGATCGGATCGGATCTGCAAGTTTTTTGACGTCGGACCTCCGACAACATCACGAAAATTTGAAAAATTTTAAAAATCATACGACAATACATGTAATCAATAATAATCAATTAATAATCAATATATAAATTGATAAGTCGAGCCTTCGCTTCGCTCCGGCTCGATAACCAAGCCATATTTATACTAACAACCAAAACAAAACAATAGGGCAAGCTTTAGTAGATGCAGGACCAGCTGCAATTCTAATCAGTTATAGTTTTGTGGGCTTTATTATCTACTTAGTTATGTGCGCTTTGGCTGAACTTACAACTTATATTCCTTTACCGGATGGGTTCTCAGGATTAGCAACTCGGTATTGTAGTCCTGCATTGGGGTTTACAGTTGGGTACATATATTTTCTTAAGTACATTATAGTCACACCAAATCAATTAGTCGCTAGTGGGCTCGTAATGCAATTTTGGATTGATAGAGAGACAGTAAACCCTGGTGTTTGGGTTGCAATTGTCCTTGTGGCTATTTTATTGATCAATTTGGTTGGTGTTAAGTTCTTTGGGGAATTTGAGTTCTGGTTATCATCATTCAAAGTCATTATTGCCTCAATGTTGGTAATTTTGACTTTAGTTATTGCATTAGGTGGTGGAC